>BLSH010428867.1:1262901-1277350 GCA_018402905.1 Glandirana rugosa | reverse complement strand
CCCCCCCCCCCCCCCCCGCACTGAGCTCTCACTGAGCTCGGCGGGGGAGAACTGTCACAGAGACGTTCGTCTCTGTTTACAATGTGACGGCTGTGATTGGACACAGCCGTCACATGATCGGGAGGGCCAGTCACTGCGCCCATATCCCGATCTCTGCTCTGCTGGATCCTGTGATCATAATGATCACAGGATCCAGCAGCAGCGCGGCGCATGGCCGCGCTGCGAGCTCCCGTTCTGCAGGGCGTAAATATACGTCCTGTCAGAACGGGGAAGCTCCCACCCGGCCGTATATATGCAGTGGCCGGGTGGGAGGTGGTTAACCACTTGCCTACTGGGTACTTTCACCCCCTTCCTGCCTAGGCTAATTTTCAGCTTTCAGTGCTGTCGCACTTTGAATGACAATTGCGCAGTCATGCAACACTGTACCCAAATTAATTTTTATAATTTTTTTCACACAAATAGCGCTTTATTTTGGTGGTATTTAATCACTACCGGGTTTTTTATTTTTTGCTAAAAAAATGAAAAAGGCAGAAAATTTAGAAAAAAAAAACAGTTTTTCTTAGTTTTTTAATTTTGTAAATAAGTATTTTTTCTCCTTCCCTGATGTGCGCTGATGAGGTGGCACTGATGGGCACTGATAGGCTGCACTGATGAACACTGATGAGGTGGCACTAATGGGCACTGATGAGGCGGCTCTGATTAGGTGGCAGTGATGAGGAGGCACTAACATATCGCACTGATGGGCACTGATATGCGGCACTGATGAGCACTGATAGGCGGCACTGATAGGCGGCACAGATTGGTGGCACTGATGGGCATTGATGGGCAACACTGCTGGGCGGCACTGATGAGCAGGCAGCGCTGACTGGCATCACTAATGGGTACTGATTGGTGTCACTGATGGGCACTGATGATTGGTGTCACTGTTGGGCACTGATTGGTGTCACTGATGGGCACTACTGGAGCTGTACTGTAATCAGAGCATTAATGATCAGTGCCCTGATTACCTGTACAGGTCTTGAGGAGATGCTGCTGATCGGCTTTCCTCGCCACACACTCTGTCAGTGTGAACCGAGGAGAGCCAATAAACAGCACTTTCTTGTTTACATGTGACCGGCTGTGATTGGACACAGCCAATCACATGGGTAAAGAGCCACGTCATTGGCCATGACCACTGCTTTTCACACCCAGCGGCTACGCAAGAGCGGCAGTTCTGGGGCACTGTTGTATGACGCCGTCCCAGGATGTGAGTGCCACCCCACCTTGATCATTTTACTATACAGTGGGCAGCAAGTGGTTAATCACTGACTGCAGTTGGAAGAGGTGACACAACTGCTTTCCTGTTGCTGTTGTTTATTGTGACTGGACTGTGTAAATCTGAAGACTGGCTAAATGGAAGAGCAATTAATTTACCAGAGTTAGCTCCCATAAGTATATTTAGATGTTTTCATGGAGCTCAGTAGGCCAAACAAGGTACCTGTGTGTACCCTAAAGTGGTTGTAAACCCTTACACATACCCAATAAAGTGACTAGCCTGAAGTGACACACAGAGATGAAACAAATCATCCTATATAAATTGTGCCCACTTATCTTCTGCATCCCTCTTTTTGTAAAGCCCTCTAAAGCACACATTTTGCACAGCATTTCTTATTGTCCGAAGACAGGGGGGCGATCTGATGTCACACACAGCACAGCATAAAGAGGATAGCTGAGTATAAGCTGAGACCTGAGTGGAGGGAATGGACACACACCCCTCTACACAGACCATAGGGAAACATTCACAACTGAGGCTGTGTGCTCGAGCACCCCTCTCCAGCCCCCCCCCTGGATCCCATGGAGTCGCCATCATCTGTCAGAAGTGACTCATGCAGATAGCAAAGGAATAAGGAAGGAGACAGAAATCACACAAAGTGATTTGGATTGAGGCAAGTACATACTATAGTGGGATATGCTTCATTCATTTTTCATTTCAGAGGCGTAAAACCATTTTAATTTGTTCAATCTTTACCTATGGAAGCAGGGGAGTAACTACAGGGGTTGCAATTGCAACCGGGCTGCATGCTCCAGGGGGGATGGCAGGGGCGGCATTTAGAGAAACCAAGTTCCTCCATTTTCCTCCTAATGGAAGAGATTGGTTCCTCTATATGCTGCCCCTGCTGCCCTTCCTATCCAGTTTACTTGTCTTCTGCTGTTCCCAGGGTCCCTGTGTGCTTCCCTGGTCCCCCCACAGAGCTGCTGTCTTCCCCCCTCCTCTCTCCTGCCAGCTGCTGTAAAAGATGTGTCATGAAAGACAGATGGGAACAGGTCTGTAAATTTGTCATTTACCGGCTCCTTCCTTTTATGAATGGACAGAGTGAGTGATTGGTACCAATTGGTTCACTCATAACTGAAGCATAGTAAACTGTTTTTTACTATACTTCCATTTCTGAATGAATGAGATGCTCGGTACACAACTATTCAGGTATTCGGTGGGACCGTAATAAAGGGACCCGCAACAGGAGTAAAGGGCCCCAGGATCAGTGGGAAGAGGGAAGGGCCCTAGCCAGGGGTCAGGGGGGCCCTTCATAATTATTTGGCACCGGGGCCCTGAAGGTTCTAGTTATGCCTCTGTATGGAAGGTCTCTGAAAGCAACCACAATCAGGTCAAAGCTTGATTCTGACCTCAAGCCCCTTATCATCCCAGTGGCTAATTGGAAACTCTCATTATAGGCAAATAAGGTTTCTAAATGGACAATAGGATGGGTAGGGGCATGCCACACTCCATGACATAGTAGGGCTTAGTGGGGCCAGGACAGGGTATATAGAGATTACAAAAAAAGACATAATACATAGAGAATGTTATTTTGTAAAGATAATTTATTTTGATTGTATACTCAAATATTAGTCATTGTACTATATATCTATTAACATCATGAAAAGCTTTCATTTTACTGATGTCAGAGTTTCAGAAAGCAGACTGATATTAATGTATGTCTGTAGAAAAAGCGTAACATTGCTTAATGCACTATCACGCCAAGAAATGTGGTAATATGTTCTGCAGCCGAGGTTCAAAGACACTTTCATAAAACAAACACTGCTCTAGTTGTTCAGAAGGTCACTTTCACGAGATGGAAAAGAATGCCGCTTTATCCTCTCCATTTAATTTATTCTGAACATTCATCCAAGGTATTAGATCAAAGGAGCTGTCTGTAGCAACCTTGAGGGCATCTAAAATTGCCATGCTGTAATACATCCAGACCGACTGATAATACAAATTTCTACTATTATCTATGGTCTCGTTATTTGATGTGTCCAGAGGGTGAGGACACCATTTATTATATATTAATCAAATTGTAAGTAATTCTTGTGGTCACACTACATTTTGGATGAATTGCTCACTAGTACACATTCATATCCAAGGGGAATAGCTCTAGCACAGTATTAAAGGAGTAGTAAAATGCTTTCTGGACAGTTTATTTTATAATTCTTTTTTAAAGTATATTTTTAAACTTATGTTTTATGTCTTTTGCTATATACTGTATGTATGCAATCTTTGCTCAACAAATGAACATTAAATACAGTTTTTACCTAGACACAGGATTCACAGAGCATTATAAGTTTTCTGAAAAAAGAGAACAGCAGAAGCTGTTTGCCTTCCAACTCTCTTTCTGCAAGAATAATGACTAAATTAACCATAAGAGCAGCCAAGGAATGGGGGTGTCATATGTATACATTTCAGCTTCAGCTATTGAGCTCTGTAAACAACAGACCTATTTAGAAAAGCAGCTAAGGACAGCCTGGAAAACATGTGAAGAAGATATTTTTGATTAGGTTGTAATCTTATAATTTATTTGCAATTTTGCACTCAGCACACAATTTTGGCACACATACATTTCACCTATTAGCAGCACCAACTTCCACCTACCCTTCATCAGATACTACCCAACATGTGAAGAAGACCTTGCTGTCTAGAAAAGAAAATACAAAATATTATGCAATCATTTACATTTATAAAAATGTTTAGTCCTTTAAATTTGGATGAGTAATTGGCCAAATCATTAGACAGGGAGTAACTGTAGCTTGCAGTTTACTAAACAGGTGCACAGTTAGAAGCAATACTGCAAAGTTTATGATGGCAAAAAACATGCATACACTACAGAGTGCTTCACAAACATGGAAACCTCACACAGTGATCAGAAGTGACGTAGAGGCAATCAAATACCACTAAAAGAAATCTCTATTTGTGGGAAAAAATGGACGACAATTTTGTTTGGGTACAACGTCGCATGACCGCGCAATTGTCAGGTAAAGCGACGCAGTGCCAAATCGCAAAAAGTGCTCTGGTCAGGAAGGGGGTAAAACCTTCCGGGGCTGAAGTGGTTAATGTTTCTGTAGCTTAACTGGGGTAATGTGGCTGCATTGAATAATCTCTGGTAGACTGTAACATCAGATCGTCTAGCTGCAAGTCAGTAAAATGGTTTAGAACCCAAACAGTTATTTAAGATTACCCTGATAGATAGCATCCCTCTCTCTGAATTCCAGGGTAGCTCTGGTATTACAGTTGAACAGCTGAAGGAATCCAAGGCCCAAGGGTGGTGCACCACCTCAATAGTACTTGAGTATTCTGGTAGTTATCAGGGTGAGGCCCTTTGCAGTAGTCTTCTGGAGAAGCTGCATGCTATTAGGCTCTAAACCAGATGTCCACATGCCATTTCTAACAGTGGAGAGCCACTCACCTGGCTGTAGGCCACTTGTCCAGCTACCTCTGCCTTATCAGGTATAATCTCTCTGAGCTGTTGGAAAGGGAGGGAAGTTGGGCATCTCCAGGAATACAGAGAGTTGTGGAAAAGTAGTTAAACAAGCCTGTATCTACATCTGAGCACGGTGAACAAATGGGCACTTAGCTACAATAACAGATTAAAACATGGTCTCTCTTTATCTTTTTTTAATTATACTTGATTGTCATATAAGACCAATTTCTGGAACATGGTCACAGTTCCTTCCGACCAAACACACCATATGTGAAGAGTTTAGAGGTGAACAGCACCCTCAAACGTAACCTGCCAGCCACTTAAGGCCCCTTTTACACACGACAGACTCAGTTTCGATCAGCAAGGGAATTGTCCGCAGATCCCCTGCTGATCAGAGCAGAGCAGAGCAGAGCAGACACAGACAGAGCCCACTGCGCTCTATAGGCAGACAGGTGTAGGCAGACTCCGCTGTTCGTTTACACCCAACTGCCCTCTGGGGGGTGGATCCCTTTAGTTTTATTTTAGCAGACTGGATTGGATTGGAGGTAGGCAGGTGTAAACGGACTTGTATTGGTCCATAGGGGTGAATTAACTTTGCGGTCAGTTCCACCTGAAAAACTGAAGGTGAACCTGATCGGGCCCTTTGTGTCCGCTATTATCTTTATTACCTAGAAGGATGAATTCACACTAGAATGGACAGCTGCCGGAGAGTAAACCCCAGCACTTTACCTCTCCGGCAGCTGTCCGTTCCAACTGCAATAGAGAGGGCGGGGTGTAGTGCTATTAATCACACAGCTCCCTTTTTTTTGTACAAACTTTATTTGAAGTGTACATGTCACCATACAGCAGCACAATCCTTTACAGTGCGTTGTGATAAAATGTAGCATGTCTGCATTTTATTGTAGTCCGTTGCAGTGCAATGCAGCTCTGGGGTGTGTTGCAGTGTGAATAGGACACACAGAAAACAATTGTTTTTTGTGTGTCTTTGCAGTGCCTGGCATTTGACAGTCTCTGCACATAGTGTGAATTAACCCTAAAAGTCTCAATTGAGTTCCTTTTGATTTTAGTTTTACTTTTGTAGTCAATGTCCCCCTTAGGGGTGGCCGGAAGTTGTGGTTCACCTGATCACACTGCCCTCAATCACACTTTTTCCTCACATCCAGAGTCACAGAAGAGGCTGGTACTTTGTTTTGTTTTTTTATTAGGGGATTTGAACTTGGATGGGGTAGGGATGATTATGGGATGCCCAGGAATCAAACAGTTCTTTACATGGAACCTCTATATACAACACCGTATATACACTTCTCCTTCTTCACTCCAGCACTAACACTTGCTGCATGTTCCACTCCTTGTTCCTCACTCCTGCACAATACTTACTCAACAGAGGTGGGACCTGGAAGGATATTTACCAAGCCTCCATATCATCTTGTTCGGCCTAGCTAGCACATGGTGAGGCCTGCTGTAGTTGAAGCAGGGCCTCCGAACCACCTGTTACAAAACAAGGAAAGAGGCGCTTCTAAGAGCAGACTGTATAACAGCTTAATAAAGTTAAAAACGGTGGTATAACAACTCACAAACAGGCATCATAGTAGCGCATGTGGTAGAAGTATCCCATGGCAGGGGACGTCAACAGCTCGCCATCCGAAGGTATGCAAAGAAAGTCCAGTGGAAATGTAGTGTGGCGTCCGAAGCCGGCAGAGCCTCCAAAGCGAGGCTTGGAATGCACAACAGAGGGTCGCGGCTGCGTGACGTCAGCACTGTGCTTTTTTTATTTTTTGACGCGTTTCTGAGCGCTCGGTTCACAAGGGAGGAAGTGACCGCGCTCTTTCTTCAGGCACAAAGGAATAGAGTATCCGCCATTTTTATGTAGCCCAGCTCCAATGCGGAGGTGGGTCCTGCATAACGCAGCAATTCTTCCAGAATGCTGAAATGGCTGATAAGGAGAATGAGTCATCATCTTAAAAACATGATAAGAACCTTTAAAAGCATCATGAATTAGCATATGGAAATAAAGAAAAAAAGGGGACAAAAAGAAATAAAGAAAAAAAGGGGGAGGGAGAGGGGAGGAAAAGGAAAAGGGAAAAAGGGAACGAATATAGTATGTATAATGTTGCATGGGGAAATAAGCACGGGTATATGAGTACAAATGGGGATGGGTGTAAATTTAACATATGTATATTATGGGATTATGGAGATAAAGGATGTATGAGGAATATGAAGAATAAAACTCACTAGAAAAAAATTGTATATATCAATGGTATATATAAAAAAATTATATAAAATGATGGAAAAATATGATGAGACTAAATGTAATGAATATAATGAAAATATTAATTAATTACGGGATGTCTAGTAGAATCTGGGGCATAGCTATGCCATGTCCAAGGAGTACTGCAGACAATAGTCACATGTTGCTAACCTATTGTTGCCCGTTAAGAATAATGGTGTATATTAATGTTCCCAAAAAGATGAGACGCATAAATTGGTAAAGGCTGGCCCACTAAGAAGAAAGGGGGGGGGGGGTTGGAAGGAGTGTATTAACCACTTCAGATCCGCGCTATTGCTAAAATACGGCTCCAGCGCGGATCTGAAATGCCGGGAGGACGTCCATGGACATCCTCCACTGCGCATGCCCAAGCGCGCCCCCTGGCGGCAGCGGCGGCGCACGCGTGCGAGCGCCGCACGCTGCGCGAGCGTGCCCACGGGTCGGGCGGACTCGATGTCCGCCCGAGACCCGCCGATCACTTTTAGGAGCCTCAGAACGGGGAACCGCCGTTGTAAACACGGCGGTTCCCCATTCTGTGACAGGGTACAAGCAGATCTACTGATCCCTGTCACTGGGATCAGTTAGATCTGTTATGTCCCGACCAGTCCCGCCCCCCCCACAGTTAGAACACGCCCAGGGAACATATTTAACCCCTTCACTGCCCACTGCAGGTTAACCCCTTCACTGCCAATGACATTTACACAGTAATCAGTGGACATTTAAATTTCTGATCGCTGTATAAATGTCATTGGTCCCAAAAATGTGTCAAAAATGTCCGACATGTCCCCCCCAATATCGCAGTCCCGATAAAAATCGCAGATCGCCACCATTACTAGTAAAAAAAAAAAAAATAATAAAAACGCCAGAAATCAATTCCCAGTTTGTAGACGCGATAACTTTTGCGCAAACCAATCAATATACGCCGATTGCGATTTTTTTTTTTACCATAAATATGTAGAAGAATATATATCGGCAAAACTGATGAATAATTTTTTTAATGGATTTGTACTTTAGCAAAAAGTAAAAAATATTGTTCTTTTTTGCAAAATTGTCGCTCATTTTTTGTTTATAGCGGCGATCAGAAATGACGCAGAGGGGATCAAATACCACCAAAAGAAAGCTCTATTTGTGGGAAAAAAAGGACGCAAATTTTATTTGGGTACAACGTCGCACAACCGCGCAATTGTCATTCAAAATGCGACAGCCCTGAAAGCCAAAAATTGGTCTGGGCAGGAGGGGGGTTTAAGTGCCCGGTAAGGAAGGGGTTAAAGGATGGTGGATATTTCTATAGTTTCATTCAGTCCACCTGGCGAAAGTACATCTAGACGGTATATCCAAAAGGTCTCTCTAGAGCACAGCCTTTTGAATCTTTCTGCATCAGACAAGGATCTTGGAATTTGTTCAATAATCCAGACCTCAAGTCCCACAGTGGACCTATTGTGGTGTTGTAGAAAGTGCCGGGGCACACTATGAAGGTCTTTCCCTTCTTCAATTAATCTCCTATGTCGTCCAAAGCGCTGCCTCAGTGGTCGCATAGTCCTACCGACATACACTAACCCACAAGGACAGGTGAGCGCATAGACGACATAATCGGAGGAGCAATTGAAGAAACCTTCAAGTGGATACATATTGCCCTTGTGCTCAAAGGACTTACGTCCATGTTGGACGAAATCACAAGTTTTGCACAAGGCTTTTTTGCATTGAAACATACCCACCAACGGAATGAGCACTAAAGATTTTTTTATAGATGCAATAGGTCTAAGCCTACTGGGAACCACCTTACTTTTCAAGTTAGGAGCTTTCCGGTAGGTGACTTTAGGTTGGTTGGGTAGGATGGTTTTCAAATGAGGGTCTTGTGATAAAATGTTCCAATGCTTTTTTAGTATATTCTCCATCCTTTTATGCCGGGTATGAAAAATGGTGATAAGTCTGGGAAATTCATACGTAGACTCAGGGGAAGTTTTTTGGTTGTTATTATGAGGAACTGCTCCCGAAAAGCATCAAGGGCTTGATCTATTAGAGGTTCCGGATAAGATTTATCCAAAAATTTGGCCTTGAGCTGGGCGCTCTGTGCAACATAGTCCGATTCCAGAGTGCAGTTATGTCTGAGACGACAAAACTGGCCTCTAGGAATGTTGTGGATCCAAGACGGGTAATGGCAACTTTTATAATGTAAAAGAGAGTTGCCCGCCGTGGGTTTGGTGAAGTTTTTGGCAACAATGGTGCCATTACTATGCCCCAGCTCAAGGTCCAAAAAGGCAAGAGTGGTGAAATCAGCAACATGTGTGAAAGATAGTTCGTAAGGGTTATTGTTACAATATTTCACAATGTTGTCAATCTGCTCCATAGATCCTTCCCAGATAATGAACCACCTGTTACAGGCAGGAATTAATAGTCTCCAAAGTGTAGCAAAGTATACGGTGCTAGCTGTTGTGATGGACTACTACTCCCAACCCATCCTCTTCCAGGCCCTGCCAGCTCTTCCAGCTGCAACGGCCTCCTCCACTGCCACAGCAACATCAAAGTCCCACACTGGCTTCTGCATCCTTCCCAGACTGTCTCTCACCCCAATCCACATGCCTCCTCCAGTATCCCAGGGTATGTTGCTCACGACTCCTGATACTTGTAGTTCTTCACAGCTCTCTCCCGCTGTCCTTTCCACTCTGCCTTTCCGCGCCTGCCACCAAGATCTCACTCCTCCTGGCTGCACCTGAGCACTCCAGGCCCAGGGTCACCCCCCAGACTGGGAGCTCCTCTTAGGCCACGACAGCCTCCACACCATAACATCTTCAGACTTCCACCCGAACTCTCTCCTCCCACCACTGGGCAGACCACAGTATTTAAGGAGGCCTGCCCCCTGCCAATCCAGGTTGGGGATTGGTCAGGGCTCCTTAACATACTTCAGAAAGCCTCATCTCCTCTTTCCATCCCCTCCTCCAGAACTTTCTGAAGAGAGGGGAGGAGTAACCAAGGGGTGTTGCTTCCTGCAGTCTCCAGTTCTCCCTGGGCCACTTCCCTGCCCAGAATCAAAACAATCAGGTCTGCGTTTAAGTCAAAATTTGCCTCAACTAGCAAAAAATCTCACTCTAACACCTACCTAGTGTAAAGGGCACTATAAATTGTTACTAAGGGATTAAGTTTACCCAACTTAAGGACTGGACTCCTACCTCACACCTTCCACTCTCCAATGACAGCACTATTGTTGACCATTGAACCAGTGGATTATCTTCAAGACCAGAGTTTGGTCCTAATGTCAGAGTAATTTAAAGCTTAGCAAATGAAACCAGAATCAGATGGGTGCACAGAGGAAGATTTTCTCATCTACTGGTGCCTGTTCTTAGCAAGACATTGTTAAAAATGTTTATATTTTTTTAAATCTTTGGAAAGCGCAGGAAGGATAGGATCCAATTCTTTCTGGTGGGTAGATTCTCTCTATTTGCCCTGGTGACCATTGTTAGCAGAACAGAAAATTATGTAAAATCCAAAATTTACAGTGGCCACTAGAATAACGGTAAGCTTAATCTTCCATTGGGGATACCCTTTCTGCTGACAATGGCCTAATTGGGTAATTTCCCTCTCTTTGTAGAGAGTACCTCTCACTTCCTTCTACATGTCCGAGACAGGAAGTGATGGGATATTGCACCAATGGGACACATACAGTAAAACATAAACGTGTTTTAACATTTCCCTACTTACTTTCTCTGTGCAAGGGTTTTGCACAAAGTGGGCCTGATCCTCTTCTTCTGGGGTCCCTCTGCAGCAATTCTGGCTCCTCCCCACATCGAGTGCCCCCATAGGGAAGCGCTTCCCTGGGGACACTTGTGCAGGCGCGCTCCCGAGTCCTGCTGCTGCGACCATGGACATAGACAGCAGGACTCAGCCCCGCCCCCCGGGTCATTGGATTTGACTGACAGCAGTGGGAGCCAATGGCTGCACCGCTATCAATCTTTCCAATCAGGACCCGAGACACCGGCTGAAGCGGGGGTGCTCGTCCCCGGTGCAGGAACGAATGGGCTCAGGTAAGTAAAAAGGCAGGCTCTGGGGGCTGCTACACTAAAGGAGGTTTTTCACCTTAATGCATAGAATGCATTAAGGTGAAAAACCTGGGGGGTTTACAACCCCTTTAAAGTAGTGCTATAGGCAACACTTTTTTTTTCATTTTGGATAGAGTAAGGAAGAGTCATAGTCCCTGTCAGTTTTTTTTTGTCATCTGTTTCCCATTGGGGGGATTCCTCTTCACTTTCTGTCCCATAACCAAAACAAGAAGTCTCGTTTTTTTTTTTTTAAATAAAAACATGTTTTACTTCTCTCTCTCTCTTACTACCTCCTCTGTGCAGTTGGTTTTGCACAGAGCAGCCTGGATCCGCCTCTTCTCGGGTCCCTCTTCACTCCTCCTGGCCCCTCCCTCCTGTCGACTGCCCCCCTAGCAAGGAGCTTGCTGTGGGGGAACTCGAGCCGAGTTACAGCTCCATGTGTCTGACATGGAGCCCCGGCCCCGCCCCCTCTCTCTCTTGATTGGCTAACTGACTTTTGATTTAGCACTGCTGCTATGTCTCAGCCAGTCAGGAGGAATGTCCCGGACGGCTAAGACACTTGTGGATATCGCTGGAGAGAGATAGGGCTCAAGTAAGTAATTAGGGGGTGCTGGGGAAGCTGCTACACACAGAAGTTTCTTTGTCTTAACCACTTCAGCCCCGGAAGGATTTCACACTTTAGGACCAGAGCACTTTTTGCAATTCGGCACTGCGTCGCTTTAACTGACAATTGCACGGTCGTGCGACATTGTACTCAATCGAAATTTGCGTCCTTTTTTTCCCACAAATAGAGCTTTGTTTTGGTGGTATTTGATCACCTCTGCGTCACTTCTGATCACCGCTATAAACAAAAAAATGTGACAAAAAAAAAAAAACAATATTTCTTACTTTTTGTTAAAATACAAATCCAAAAAATAAATTGGCCGATTTATATTCTTCCTCATATTTTAGGTAAAAAAAAAATCACAATCGGCGTTTATGGATTAGTTTGCGCAAAAGTTGCCACGTTTATGGATGATGAGAATTTATGGGGTTTTAATTTTTTTTTTAAATATTTTACTAGTAATAGCGGCAATCTGCGATTATTAGCGGTACTGCGATATTGCGGCAGACCATTTTGACACTTTTTTGGGACCATTGGCATTTATACAGCGATCAGTGCTATAAAAATCCACTGATTACTGTGTAAATGCCATTGGCAGTGAAGGGGTTAACTTGGAGGGGCGCTCTAAGGGTTAACTGTGTTCCCTCAGTGTATTCTTACTGTATGGGGGCTGGGCTGACAGGGGGAAGGGAGTGATCATGGCTTCCATATACAGGCATGTAATCACAACCCTTCCCCCTCTGTCAAAACGGAGATCCATGTTTACATACACCGACCTCCATTCTCTCACTGCATTGCTGGTAGCTGGCGGAGATCGAGTCCGTCCTACCCGCTCCCTGGTCCACCCGGAACACAGTGAGCGCGCCTCTGGCAGCGCGCGCGTGCTCACAATATTCGTTCTTGCGGTTGCCGTCAGTTGACGGTGTTTCGCGATAACAAACCACTTTGCCGCCGCCAATCCACGTCGGGTGGTCGGCAAGTGGTTAATGCATAGAATGCAGTAAGATAAAAAAGCTTCTGCCTTTACAACTTCCTTAAGTTAATCCCTAGGGGACCCCTGGTCAAAAGAACTAGTGTCCCCATTGGAAGATTTCCCCTCTATTACTTTTCTGGGGACAGCTCAATATTTGGGATTTTCTTTTACTTCCAGTTTCAATGATAATGGTAAACAGGACAAATAGAGAGGGTGAATCTCCCTACCGAGGCATAAACAGCAGTAAAAACTGACAAGTGTTCTAATCCCTCTCCAGTCTATCCAAAACTAAAACAAAAAAAGTTTTGTCTTTAGTGTTTTATTATTCTTTTCATATGAAGAAGCATGCTTTTACCCTCTTTTACCTTTTTAACTGGTCATTGAATAGGCACGCTTCTAATACTATAAATGGAGGCAGCAATGTTTGCTTATGACGTGTATAAGATGTGCCCGTAAAGGAACAAGACATTTAACTCTTATTCATGGCAATCTAAGCACTCCAAGACATATTCATGGGCTCAGTGTGGGGAAATTTTAGATTACAGAGCTTTATCGCTCTTTATTCTTTTTACAACTGCAGCTGTGGTTTACCAAACAAGGCTATGATACCATCACAAAACATTTTATTGCTGAGAACATCAGAAAATTAGATACATGTGATATTTCAAAGCGGTCTTAAAACGAAATTATAGGAAGATCTTGCAGAATACAAATTACTTTTTCCAATAAAAACTTCCCCTAAAACTTTGAATCAATTTCTGAGACACTCACAAATATGTTCTTGCTCAGGATGGGCAGGTTTGATAAAGTCCCTCCCAGGGAATTGTATAACTGTATACAGGATATCAGGCATGTCAAACTCAAGTCCAAGGACGGGTAGCAAAGGCAGTTGGAACTTTATCTGTAGGGCACTCTTTAACAGATATTCTTTTTAGACAGCGATTACATGCAAACCTTCTAAGCCAATAGAAAGTTCACTTTCTCACTGCACCCAGCATTCCCAAATGAAATGCCTTAAAAAAAAAAAAAATTTGACCAAAAAATAGCGTGAAAGTACTGTGCTTTCTTTTGTTTGTAGGGTTTGCGTGCACAACTTTTCCAGGAGGCAATGGTAAGGTCAGGTAAATATTTTAAATATTTGTAGCACCCTCTAGTGTGCTAGATGTAAGTAGGTTTGTTAGTGTAGATTTGTTAGTACAGGTAAAAAATAGTTTGGGCTCTAAGGCCAAGCCAGAGCTGGGAATCTGGGTCAGGGTTCTGTGACTCAGGGCTGGGTGACTCATCTTAGCAGCTTCTCTGGTACCTCCCCCTGGTCTAGAATGTTGTAGAACTTTTAGAGTTGGTGAATGGAGGTGAGGAGGGCTGTTTGGAATATTTATGAGGGCCAATCCCCAGCAAATGGGCTGGCAGGGGGCAGATTTGCTTCATAAATATGCATGAGTCATGCCTGGGGGGTACTCTAATGGAAGATGGAGTGCTGAGGAGGCTGTCAATGACCCTGGACTGGGAGGGGGGGGGGGACCTCGGGCCAGGGCTTGGGTGCTGAAAGGTCCCTTTTACAACCCACAGGAGGAGGCTTTCCTGGAGGCACAGGAACAAGGAAAGAGGACAGTGGGAGTAAGTCATTATGTCTGGGAGATCTCCTGAGAGTCAGCAGGGTGGGCTGGTGAGTATCTGGCTGGAGGACTGGGGGAGAAGTTAGCCTGGAGGGGCAGCTGCAGCCAGGTGGTTTTTTGGTGGACCGACGTCGACGGGGAGGTCCGATTGAAGAGGGGGTCAGGAGGTCGGTCTATGAGTGGTCGGGTGGGACGACTGAGAGTCCTCTAGAGGGTCTGTATTACT
>BLSH010428867.1:1216029-1245101 GCA_018402905.1 Glandirana rugosa | reverse complement strand
AAACAACCAAAAAAAAAAAAAAAGGAGGAGGAGCAGCCTGCAGGTAAAATGCTCGTACTTCTTAGAGTATTGCTGTTCATATGCCCCCTATTCAAAGTTCCAGCGAACTGGGATACATTCCCTACAGACTCTATATGAACACATTAGTTTTTCAACAAGCCAAGTGCATAACATCATGTTTCAGCGTATGTACTATATGTGTGGAGTACTCAGGTCGCTGTATTTTATTTTCATCCCTTTTCTCTCCCCCTTCCCCTCAATAGACCATACCTCGGTTAATCAGGACTCCAGTGGTCCCCTCAATACATATGCTGGTGTCGCCTGACTTCTGGCTACCGTCCTGCACTCCGGCGTGCAGGGGTCCAACAAAGCCTGTAAGCATTGGCTGCCGCTCCGCTCCACCGTCCCGGGACCTGTCCACATGGAGTCCCCTCGCCCTCCGCACCTACAGCCCGCCGTCAAGGATTCTGACACGGACCGCGCGCTGGTGCCGCTCTCCCCGTCGCGTCCTCCACCGCTGGGCTAGATCGAGTTCCGGGAGCCGCGCTGTCAGGATTCCAGGAGCTCATTGCAGGAGCCGCCACACACGCGTCCGCTCACCCGGACATCCGGTCACCGCCCCGGCAATCTGCCTTGTTTACATGGGCCTCTGCCTCTGTACCGAATGATCGGCCGGTGCCGGCAGACATTGAGTCCCGGTAGGTGATGATCAGATCCTGCTGTGTTGCGCATTTGTGCCCGCTACCTGGAAGAGCCAGATCATGTATATATACCATAAACAGAAATGGGGGTAACTGGCACGAGACCGCCGTACCATGAGAACTAACTGCCCTGTTTGTGATAGCATATAATCATGGGCAACATAAAAAACAAATGAGCTATGGTGGAAACCAATCTGAGATACAATAATATAACAGATATGCAAATGCAGAAAGTCCAAAAGTCCAATCACTGTCTAGTGGTGGCAGCCATCCTCAGAGGTTACCAAACTCTGTGAATAGAAGCAAAGGACAGACAAAAGGAAGCGCCACCTGAGTGTAGTATTTAACATGCACAGACTTTACTCATGGGATTTAAAATATATTTTTTACATTAAAAAAAAAAAAAAAAAGATATATATATATATACTGTGCACAGCTGCTGACCTGTAGCAGTAAAACTGCTATGGGATGGACAACAAGAGGTCAAAGTTCAGTTTTAAGCTACAATAGGCACTGTGGGCCAGCAATAGAACATTGCAAAGCTGATAACATACATTTTCTATGTTTATTTGTGTCAGTAATCACTAGTGGATCCTTTGGGGCAGGATTGCCAACCGCCAGTAAATTTACTGACAGTTTGTAAAAATCAGTGATTTTTACAACTGTCTATGAATATCAGGGTCTCATAATTTGTCATGCTGTGCTGATTTTTTAAGTGTAAATCAAGCAAATTATTGATATGGGTATTGTCACTGTTTCCATGTTGTGTTTGAATGTCAATTTCCTTCGTTTTTAATAGTTCTGTTATTTTTCAGGTTGCCAGTAAAAAATGTGCTCCGCCAGTAAATTTTCCAAGTTTTGCCAGTAAAAACTGCTGCAGGAGGTTGGCAACACTGCTTTGGGGGGTAATGGTCAGTCTGTCCCTGAATACCAAACAACTGTAATATTAGGAGTGTGGAGAAAACATCAAAGACCAAAGCACAAAGACACAAATGTTGATGTAAGGAGATGGAAACAAGTAATATAGTCATAGAAGATTAATCTTTATTGCTGTTTGGCCTGTCACTTCCTTTTCAAAGGTAACAAGACTTAACCAGCATGAACTTAACCTAGCAATGCAGTGGTGGGGTTTTTTACACTGCTGTGTGGCTTCAGGCTGTCTGAAGATCTATGCAGCCAAAAGGAAGAGTTGGACTTGGGGATAAGGAATTTTGGTCATCTGAACCACACAAGTAGCACAGAGAAGGGCCACGTGGCCGCTAAAAAAAGGACATGGAAAAGAGTGTTTTAAACTTTTGGCTTTAACAAATCGAACTAATATTTGGGATTGCATTGGCTCTATATTTTTAAGTAATTTACATTATTAATTTGCATTATATTACCAAAAGTATTAGGACGCCTGCCTTTACACACACAAGAACTTTAATGGCATCCCAGTCTTCATCCGTAGGGTTCAATATTGAGTTGGCCCACCCTTTGCACCTATAACAGCTTCAACTCTTCTGGGAAGGCTGTCCACGAGGTTTAGGAGTGTCTATGGGAATGTTTGACCATTCTTCCAGAAGCACATTTGTGAGGCCCGGCTCGCAGTCTCTGCTCTAGTTCATCCCAAAGGTGTTCTATCAGGTTGAGGTCAGGACTCTGTGCAGGCCAGTCAAGTTCTTCCACCCCAAACTCGATCATCCATGTCTTACAGACCTTGCTTTGTGCACTGGTGTGCAGTCATGTTGGAACAGGAATGAGCCACCCCAAACTGTTCCAACAAGGTTGGGAGCATGAAATTGTCCAAAATGTTATGGTATGCTGATGCCTTAAGAGTTCCCTTCACTGGAACTAAGGGGCCAAGCCCAACCCCTGAAAAACAACCCCACACCATAATCCCCCTTCCACCAAATGATTTGGACCAGTGCACAAAGCAAGGTCCATAAAGACATGGATGAGTGAGTTTGTGGTGGAGGAACTTGACTGGCCTGCACAGAGTCCTGACCTCAGCCCAATAAAGCACCTTTGGGATGAATTAGAGCAGAGACTGCGAGCCAGGCCTTCTCTCCAACATCAGTGCCTGACCTCACAAGTGTGCTTCTGGAAGAATGGTCAAATAATCCCATAGACACACTCTTAAACCTTGTGGACAGCCTTCCCAGAAGAGTTGAAGCTGATATAGCTCCAAAGGGTGAGGTCAACTCAATATTGAAACCTACAGACTAAGACCAGGATGCCATTAAAGTTCATGTGCGTGTAAAGGCAGGTGTCCCAATACTTTTGGTAATATAGTGTATTTTATTACCTAAGCATTGTGTCCATCCCATATACGGTAGCTAGATATATTTGTGGGGACAAATGGTTTTGGGATGGCACATTGTATGGTCATGAATGTGCCCCAAAGGGAGACAGAAACTCCTCCTCAGATTAAGCACTTTGATAACAATGAAGTGGGCAGGGCAAAACATTTTGCCCACCAAAGCCCACTGACGAGATCATTGCATACCTGTTACAAATAAATAAAGTTACGTGTTTAAATGTAATTAACCGGTTCCCGACCGGCTTGCATACATTTACTGCTCCAATGTGGCAGCGTAGTGTGAATCGCCGTCTATAAACGGTCTTGTGCCCGCCACACTCTGCAGGAGTGTGCCCGCGGCTCGGGTGGACCCGATGTCCGCCGGCGAACCGCGATGACCTGGCAGAGAGGAAGAACGGGGAAACGCCGATGTAAACACAGCGGTTCCCCGCTCTGTCAGTGGGCATGTAAGAGATTGACTGATCCCTGTCACTGGGATCAGTTGGATCTCTTACTTCCCTGGCAGCCCAGCCCCCTCACAGTTAGAGCATGTCTAGGGAACACAGTTAACCCCTAGATTGCCCCCTGCAGGTTAACCCCTTCACTGCCAATGACATTTATACAGTAATCAGTGGACATTTAAATTTCTGATCGCTGTATAAATGTCATTGGTCCCACAAAAGTGTCAAAATGTCCCCATATCACAGTCCCGATAAAAATCTCAGATCGCCGCCATTGCCAGTAAAAAAAAAATTGTAAAAATGCCAGAAATGAATTCTCATGGTTTGTAAATGCAGCAACATTTGCGCAAACCAATTAATAAACGATTGTAATTTTTTTTACCAAGAATATGAGGAAGAATGTAAATTGGCCAAAACCGATGAATACATTTGTTTTTTTATTTCTTTTTTTTGGGGGATTTGTATTTCAGCAAAAAGTAAGAAATATTGTTTTTTTTTTGCAAATTTGTCGCTCTTTTTTTGTTAATAGCGGTGATCAGAAATGACGCAGAGGTGACTAAATACCACCAAAAGAAAGCTCTATTTGTGGGAAAAAAGGACGCAAATTTTGTTTGGGTACAATTGTCAGTTGAAACGACGCAGCGCCGAATCGCAAAAAGTGCTCTGGTCCTAAAGTGGGAAATCCTTTCGGGGGGGAAGTGGTTAACATGCTTACCTGTAATTGGCTGTTTTTGATAGTTAACAGTTCTTGCTTGCGATGGACCTGTAAAATAGAAACTGTGTGTTAAGGCCCGAACACACATGAGAATTTTGGATGGATATTTTTGTTCGACGGCCTATTGCCCGAAAATTCTTATCGTTAGTATGCTCCTATCAACAGCGGATTTTGATTTTTTGGATGACAAAAGCTGGATGTGCAGGCTATAAAAATGTTTTTGTATCATTAGTACGGTTTTCATAAGAAAAAAATTGTACGATCGCGACTACGCATGCTCAGAAACAAAAAAATACATACAAAAATATTCATCACATTACGCTACTTCTGACTGAATTCAGTCATACAAAATTTTTGTATTGTTAGTATGCTCTTCACTTTCAACATGAGACAAGCATCCAACAAAAAATGGATGTTCTGTTGTCCGAAATTCGCATCGTGTGTACGAGGCTTAAGTCCGGTCAGTCAGCGCTGGACTTCATCAAGAAAAGAACTACCCCCTCCCACTCCTCCTGCTTTTCTCATCGTGGCTCCTTTTTATGTGGCCTTAGTCCATCTCTTCTAAGGGGACAGTTGTATTGTATTTGTAACTCAAACTGTATGGCTGAGTTATTGTTATGGACTTGGATGGATTAAAAGGTCATTATTGGTGTATTTTATGTGAGATTATTTAACCAATTGTTTTTATATATTGGTATTAAAATTTACACCAGTAATAAAGGGCCGTGATCATTTCAAACCAATAATTCATTTGTGTGAGATATAAATATTTAAGGTTTGTTTTGTGTTTATCCACTTCAGCCCCGGAAGGATTTCCCACTTTAGGACCAGAGCACTTTTTTGCGATTCGGCACTGCGTCGCTTTAACTGACAATTGCGCGGTCGTGTGACGTTGTACACAAACTAAATTTGTGTTCTTTTTTCCCACAAATACAGCTTTCTTTTGGTGGTATTTGATCACCGCTGCGTCATTTCTGATCGCCGCTATAAACAAAAGAAGAGCGACAATTTTGCAAAAAAAACTAATTTCTTACTTTTTGCTTAAATACAAATCCAAAAAAAAATATTAAAAAACATTTTTTTTCAACGGTTTTGGCCGATTTATATTCTTCCTCATATTTGTGATAAAAAAAATCGCAATCGGCGTTTATTGATTGGTTTGCTCAAAAGTTGCAGCGTTTACGGATGATGAGAATTAATTTCTGGGGATTTTATTTTTTATTTTTTACTAGTAATGGCGGCGATCTACGATTTTTAGAGTCACTGCGATATTGCGGCGGACATGTCGGACCATTTTGACACCTTTTTGGGACCATTGGCATTTATACAGCGATCAGTGCTATAAAAATGCACTGATTACTGTGTAAATGCCATTGGCAGTGAAGGGGTTAACCTGGGGGGGCGCTCTAAGGGTTAACTGTGTTCCCTGGGCGTGTTCTAACTGTATTAGTGTTTGACTGGCAGGGGGAAAGGAGTGATCACGGCTTCCATATAGAGGAAGCCCTTCCCCCTCTCACAGAACGGAGATCCGTGTTTACTTACACGGACCTCCGTTCTTTCACTCCGGGGGGGCATCGCGGGTAGGCGGCGGAGATCGAGTCCGCCCTACCCGCTCCCTGGCCCCCCTGGACACAGTGAGCGTGCGCACCTCCGGTGGCGCAGGCGCGCTAACAGTGCACGATCTCGAAGCCGCCGTCATATGATGGCGATTTGCCTAATAGAGCCACCTTGTCGCCGTCAATCTGCGGTTGGCGGTCGGCAAGTGGTTAAAATATAGTTCTGCATATGATCCCATCCAACTGCAGAGTCAGAGTAGAGGTGGCCATACACAGCTCAAATTTCAGGTGATTCCTGATTAATCTTCCATAGTTCAAACTGTGGGTGACCCTGTCAGCATCACTCGGTTTGCTGAACTTCAATTGGAAAATCATAGGAGTCGGTTGGAAAATTGTTGAGCAAACAGTCACTTTTCAGGTATTCAGATAGCTGCAATGCAACAGCTGGAAGAGGGAAATTCCATCCAGAGGCTTAACTAGAAATTTCAGGGCCCCAGTGCAAGAAATTATGAAGGGCCCCCTGATCCCTGGCCAGGGCCCTACTCTCTTCCCACTGATCCTGAGGCCCTTCAATCCTGTCGCGGGTCCCTTTATTATGGTCCCACCGAATAAACAAATAGTTGAGTACCGAGTCTCCCATTCATTCAGAAACTGAAGTATAGTAAAAACAGTTTACTATGCTTCAGTTATGAGTGAACCAATTGGTACCAATCACTGACTCTGTCCATTCAGAAAAGGAAGGAGCTGGTAAATGACAAATTTACCGACCCGTTCCCATCTCTCCATCATGACACATCTTCTACAGCAACTGGCAGGAGAGAGGCGGAGGGAAGACAGCAGCTCTGTGGGGGGGACCAGGGAAGCACACAGGGACCCTGGGAACAGCAGAAGACAAGTAAACTGGAGAGAGGAAAATGGAGGAGATTGGGTCCTCTAAATGTCACCCCCGCCACCCCTCTTATTCATGTGTACAAGGGAGGCACACGGGCCCCCTGGAGCACGGGGCCTGATTGCGATTGCAACCCCTGTAGTTACTCCCCTGCCTCCATCCACCTTGCTTAGCATGGATAGGAGCATTGAATAATTTTGCTCATTCAGTCCATAGGGCTGAACAAGAGAAATGCTAACGAGTATGGCTAGCCTAAAGCCTTATGCACACGGTTCGATTGACGTACGGCCACGCTTCTGATTTTTGTCAAAAGCGCATGTCCATGATTTTTTGACTGTAGGAAAATTGTCATTCAACAAAGGCAATCGTAGTGACGTACTAGGAGAGTCTACAGAGGAAGTTCATTTTTGGGCCGCTTCCGTTAATTTCACTATTAAAAAGACATTAAAAAGATGATAATGTGAGCTACATTTTTAATTTCACAAATGTTAATTGTGAATTACAATCGCCAGTTTACATGACCGAACACTTCCGGGTCGTACCTTGATTCCGAGCCTGCGTGTTTGTACTTTCGACTTTTGTGTGTCGATTTCTGTACACACCATCCGAAAATCGGATGTGGCGCTGTCGACAGACAAAAATTTACTAGTCTGCACATCCAGCTTTTGTCTGACAAAAAAAGCAAATCGGCTGTCGAAAGGAGCGTACTAACAGTAAGAATTTTGAATGGGGAAGTGCCACTCCAGCCAGCAAGGTAATACACAAATTAAGAAGCTATGCGAACCTAAAAAAACTTTGGACTATTGGCCAGGAAAAACTTTGGCATGCCCAGGGAGAGAAGACTGTAGGGTTGATTTACTAAAGGCAAATAGACTATGCAAATTGCAGTTGCACCATGTTGTCATTTCGAAGAACAAGGTAACTGACAGTTTTGTGTGTGGACCTACTGGTGTAAGTTAACCATTTCCGGACCGCCCACTGCACATTTACTGTGGCAAGGCGGCTCGGCTGAGCAAAACAATATGCATGTACCTGTTGTTTTGTCTGGGGTGCGCGCGTGCGCCGCTGGCAACTCACTCCCACTGTGATTGGACAAAGCGGGAGTCAATCATCGGGCCCAGCGGACGCGATGTCCACCAGGACCCACTGATCATTGACAGGAGAGGCAGAATGGAGGTTTGCCTAGATAAACAAGGCAGACTGCCAGAGAGGAGGATGGAGATCTTGTGTTTCTGCTAAGCAGGAACCAAGATCTCTCTCTTCCTCCAGTTAAGCCAGCTCCCACACAGTTAGAAAGCACTCCCTAGGAGCACACTTAACCCTTGGATTGCCCCTGATGTTAACCCCTCCCCTGCCAGTGTCATTAGTACAATGACAGTGCAACTTTTTAGCACTGATCACTGTATTAGTGTCACTGGTCCTCAAAAAGTGTCACTTAGTGTTCAATTTGTCTGCCGCAATGTCACAGCCCTGCTAAAAATCACTGTTCGCCGCCATTACTAGTAAACATAAAAATAAAAATGCCATAACAATATCCCATAGTTTGTAGACACAATAGCTTTTGCGCAAACCAATCAATATACGCTTATTGGTATTTTTTTTTTACCAAAAATATGTAGCAGAATACATTTTGACCTAAGTTGATGCAGAAATCAGATCTTTTTTATTTATTTTGTTATTGGATATGTTTTATAACAGAAAGTCAAAATATTGGATTTTTTTTTCAAATTGTCGGTATTTTTTAGTTTATAGCGCAAAAAATAAAAACTGCAGAGGTGATCAAATACCACAAAAAGAAATCTCTATTTGTGGGGAAAAAATGACATACATGTTGTTTGGGTACAACGTTGCATGAATGCGCAATTGTCAGTTAAAACAGCGCAGTGCCGTATCGCAAAAAATTACCTGGTCGTGAAACCTTCCGGGGCTAAAGTGGTTAAACTGGATTCTATAGGATACATTTTTTTACCTTTAATAATAATCATGTTATACAGTACTTACCTGTTCTGTGCAATGGTATGGTCAAGTGAGGCATGTATTTGGAGGGGGGGGTAGCTATATATACTGGGACCACTTTAAAGTGATTATAATGACTGAAGGTTTTTTACCTTCATCCATTCTATGATGCATGAAAGTAAAAAACCTTCTGTGTGCAGCTCTCCCTCAGCCTTCCCAATACTTACCTGAGCCCCATCTTGAACCAGCAATGTGCACAAGAGCAGCTGCTCTCCCGACTCTCTCTCTCCTCATTGGTTCAGACCCAACAGCGGGAGCCAGGGAGCAGGGGGCATGGCTGAACCCCATTCTGTGTGTCAAAGGACACACAGAGCGGGGCACGGGAGAGAGCACACACCTGTCCCCCCATTGCAGGCAGGAAGGAGGAGCCATGAGCGTCAGAAGCCCCCAGAAGTGGAGGATCAGGGCTGCTCTGTGCAATACTACTGCACAGAGCAGTTAAGTATAACATATTTGGAGTTTTTTTTATTTACTTTTTTCCTTTAGTATCACTTTAAGTCTACACACACAAACATTGGCTGCATAATAAATTGCCTGCTGAGTTCCTTAAATTTGAGTATACCCTAGTAGAATTTTGTTCAACAATTTTCATTGTAAGAACATTTGTTCATTTTTCTGATCATCAATGGGGTCAAATTGATGTTCATTTTTTACCACAGTGATGATGGAAATTTTTTTCTCAAATGTACGAAGTTCTAACAGTGTATGTGGTTTTAGTTTGAGAAAGTCAATTTATTCCAAAATCGAATGTTAGAAGCAAATAAAATCTTCCAAATGACATTTGAAAGTTTTTAGAATTTTCATAGAATTTTTGTTTGAACTTCTACTAGTACAGTGTTTCCCAACCCAGTCCTCAAGGCACACCAACAGGTCATGTCTTCAGGATTTCCATTATTTTGCACAGTTGATTTCATCAGTTTCACTGCCTTAGTAATTACCACAGCTGTTTCATCTGAGGGAAATCCTGAAAACATGACCTGTTGGTGTGCCTTGAGGACTGGGTTGGGAAACACTGTACTAGTATATACCCAACTTTACTCCTGCCTGTGAGCACCTCAATTACTGCATTACTGTTTATGTATCTATATTTATTATTTATATATACTATTGACATGGCCGTCTTTAAGGCAGGGCAAAAGGGGCAGCTGCCCTGTTCCCTGTCATTGTTGTGGGGCCCAAAGCAGCTGCCTCATACTTGCCAACTATCCTGGTTTAAATTCCCTTGTCCCTTGTCCCTTGAAGTTTTAGACCTGTGCTGTGTCCCGATATCTAAGTGCTGCTACTAAAGCTGCCCAACTCTGCCCTATTGTTGTGTACAGATGACTCACCTGCAGACCCTATGTTTACATGTAAATAACTGACATTGATATGTAAATAGCAGCAGCATTCATATGTAAATAGTGGTGGCCAGCTGCACTGATATGTAAACAAAGGTGGCATTCATATGTATATCATGCCCCCCTGAGGTCATATTCACCATCACCTATACTGGAAGCTGCCCACTGGGGAAACAAAGGCATGCTTGAAAGTCCACAGCACATGTCAGCAGATGCATGAGGGTGTCATTGATAATTGATGACACTGCTGTGTATCTGCTAAAGGGCAGCACATTTCTGTGGTGTCAGGAAAGCGACTTTATCCTCCCCAGTCCATGGTGTGCAGGCAGTGAGGAGATGATGTGCTGTAACCTCTAGCAACCAATCTGAGGGCAGTAATGATGTGCAGTAACCTCTGGCAACCGATCAGTGAGCAGTATTGATGTACAGTGATCTCTAGCAACCAAACAAACAGAAAGCATGTGCTGTAACCTCTAGCAACTAATCAGTGAGTAGTAATATGTGCTGTAACCTCTAGCAACTAATCAGTGAGTAGTAATATGTGCTGTAACCTCTAGCAACAAGACAGTAAGCGGCAATGATATGCTGTAACCTCTGGCAACCAATCAAAATCACTGCTGATCTGATTCAGTAAATTGACTTTGAGTCTAGTTGCTATTTATTGTATGTCTCAGAGCAGGTGGAGAGTGAAATTGCATGGGGGGGCCCAAGAAAATGCAATCATTTGCCCAGGGTCCAATCAATATTAAAGACGGCCCTGACGGCCCTGACTATTGAAGCTGAATCTGACAAGCAAAAAAAATGCCTACTGTATACAATACATTGAAAAACAAATCTACACCGCTCTAGGCATGCAATCCATTCAGGTTCCATTCAGGTTCGGCTCTGCAAGCGTGATAGGCAATTAAGATGCCGCACTCCAATGCAACACCTTTATTGTGCAAGTAGAATAAAAATCAAAGCTGTCAAATCATAAGTACAAAGGAATACACTATTACAATACATATATATATATATATATATATATATATATATATATATATATATACAGCGGCAAAATAAGTATTAAACACATCACCATTTTTGTAGGTAAATATATTTCTAAAGGTGCTATTGACATGAAATTTTCACCACATGTCGGTAACAACTCATGCAACCCATGCATACAAGGAAACCAAAACAAATACATTCAGAAATGAAGTTATGTGTAATTGGAATGACACAGGGAAAAAGTATTGAACACACTAACTGAAATTTATTTAATTCTTCATAAAAAATCCTTTGTAGGTATTGACAGCTTCAAGGTGCCTCCTGTATGGAGAAACTAGTCGCATGCGTTGCTCAGGTGTGATTTTGGTCCATTACTCCTCACAAACAGTCTTCAAATCTTGAAGGTTCTGTGGGCCTCTTCTTTGAACTCTGATCTTTATTTCTTTACATAGATTTTCTATTGGATTCAAGTCAGGTGATTGGCTGGGCCATTCTTTATTTTCTTTCTTTAAAACCAATTGAGAGTTTCCTTGGCTTTGTGTTTGGGGTCATTGTCTTGCTGAAATGTCCACCCTCGTTTCATCTTCATCATCCTGGTAGATGGCGGCAGAGTTTTTATCAAGAATGTCTTGGTACATTTTCCATTCATCTGTACTGTATGCTGAAAAATAGCCCCGCACCATGATGTTCCAGTCTCCAGACCTCACTGTTGGTATGGGGGTATTTTTGGGATGATGTGCAGTGCCATTTACCCTCCAAATATGGTGTGCATTATGGCATCCAAAAAAGTTAAATTTTGGTCTCATCTGACCAGACTATATTCTATCAACATGCTTTTTCTTCAGCAATGAAGTCTTGTGTGATGAGCATGCATACATGTCATGGTAGTTGAGTGCATTTCTTATTGTTTTCTTTGAAACAATTGTACCTGCTAATTTTAGGTTTTTCTGAAGGTCTCCACAAGTGGTCCTTGGCTCTTGGACAACTCTTCTGATAATTCTTTTCACTCCTCTGTCAGAAATATTGCGAGTAGCACCTGGTCGTGGCTGCTTTATGGTGAAATTATGTTTTTCCACTTCCGGATAATGGCCCCGACAGTGCTCATTGGAATATTCAGAAGTTTATAAATCCTTCTGTAACCAATGACATTAGTATGTTTTATAACAATAAGGTTGTGAAGGTCTTGAGAGAGCTCTTTGCTTTTACACATCATGAGATGTTTATTCTGTGACACCTTGGTAATGAGACACCTTTTTATAGGGCATCACCTGAGACTGAACCAGCTGATATTAATTTGCACTGATAAGGGGCAGTATTGCTTTCAAATTACTGATCGATTTCAGCTGGTGTCTTGGCGTTCCATGCATTTTTGCACCTCTCTTTCTTCATGTGTTCAATACTTTTTCCCCGTGACATTCTATTTTATTACACATAACTTAATTTCTGAACTTATGTGTTTTGGTTTCTTTGTATGTATCGATTTCATGGGTTGTTACCGACATGTGGTGAAAATGTCATCTCAATAGCACCTTTAGAAATATATATATATATATATATATATATATATATATATATATATATATATATTATACATATATATATATATATATATATATATATATAGTATATAGTTACACACACAAGTATTAATGTTATTGCAGTTTACTCTGAGATGGCAGCACTTTGTGTCTAGGAACTGAGCAGGGCAGCTACTATTCCAGCCATATATATTAGTTGCACACATACTGCATGTCTCCTGTTCTCCTTTAATTGTAATGACCATATTGTCAATAAAGCATGAAATATCCTTGTCAGTACAATTTTCTTCTTGTAAATTGTCCAATATCAAACCATGTCATTTCTTGCTGAAATGCATATTGATCATTTTATTATGGGAAAGCTGAATGTTTCGGTACATATGTATGATCATTAACCTACGAAAATGCTTTATTATTCAAACCACTAGGTCCACCACAGTCGTCTCTCTGTATTAATTGTCTATTCAGTTTGCATGAAATTGCATTTAAAGATCAGGGAAAATGAATATCATCTGACTTATAATGGGCTGCATTTTAAAGGAGAAAATGCAGATGTCATCTTCAGATAATTGCGCACTTATCTGTAAAACTATTGCATTTTCCATTTCAAGCGTATCTTCGTGCGGACTTACTGGTGCCAGCAAAGGCTGCGTAGGAGTGGTGGAGCCTTTCGCCCTACAGTAAATAAACCCTCAGGGCTTTAACAGGGACACACAAATGTATTTTTCATAAGAGTACTTCTTTGTTAACATTGACAAAGAGTTTACTTACATATTGAAATGTCTGGTAAGGTCACTACAGCTGGATGATTCATTTATTGTAAATGTATTATTATATTTGCAATTAGTGTGCCATAATGGAAGGTCTACAATGTACACTGAACCATAATGATCTGATGATCTACAGAATGATGTTTAAACATTACAGTTGTTTTGTGTATCTTCATGTCACTAAATGGCAACCATAGGCAAGGCTAGTAATGGGATTACTGAAGAAGGGAAAACGTACACAGGGTTTTGCTAACCCCTCCCACACCCATGTGACAGGACTCTGGCGATTGGCTGTTCAATGACTGAGAACTGAATTATGGGAAAGTGGGGAGAGAGTCATGTGACTCCCCCCATACCTGGAAGTACTTTATATTTCTTCAGCTTCATTGACTGACATAGTCATCAAAGGGCCATATGTTAGGCAAATCTTTGGGTCCATCATTTATCTACTGTTCAAGCAAAAACCCTAATTCGCTATGTACTAACAGATAAATAAAAGTGAGCCATGTCTATGTCTAAAACACAAAGGGAGAGGTCCCAGCAATTATCTGACTCACATCAAACATAAATGGAATCCTAAAGCTGGCTACAGATTAGACAAGTTTGGATGATACAACCAAAATTCACTATGTGCATGGAACTGTCGGCCACTTCCCGCCCAACATCTTTTGATTGAAAAATTGAAAAGCTGTGCAGAAAATTATCAGATGAACAGTGACTGCATCTAATCAGATTCAGGCACTGTTTGCATATTCTGATAGCTGCTGGCTACGGCTGTCAGAATACAATAGCCACAAAGAGATTCCTCCATCTGCGCTCTATAGCGTGGTTGGGGGGATTTGTTAGATTCTTTAGGTTCAGGTCTTAAGCTGAAGGAAAGCAGTCTATGGGGTTGATTTACTAAAGCTTGAAAGTGCAAAATTTGGTGCAGCTCAACACAGAAACCAATCAGCTTCAAGGTTTTATTGTCAAAGCTTGATTGAACAAGCTGAGGTTAGACGCTGATTGGCTACCATGCACAGCTGCACCAATGTTTGCACTCTCCAGCTTTAGTAAATCAACCCCTATGTGTACACTATATACTGAACTTAAAGTAGAAGTTCAGCCAAAAACAAACTAACTCTAAGCCTACTCACAGCCACATTTTAAGACTAACCTATCTAACCCTGTAAAGCAAAAATGCTATACATACATTTTCTGCAGCCGATCTGGTCCCACGCCGAGCTGTCAGCGAATGTGAAGATAAATCTGAGCATCATCTGCCAAAAGTGATTTTAAAAGTTCATCAGCTGTCCAAAGCCATGGGTATAGATGGGCAATAGAAGAGGTTCAAGGAATGATCCTTGTGATACATAAACAGAGGGTGAGGTAAGGAAGCAGCTTGGGGAAGAAAGACACTGCGGGGTCAATTTCCCAAAGGCAAATAGGTTGTTCACTTTGCAAGTGAATTGGCCCCAGAGCTTAGTGAATGAAGTAAGGAAAAGTTCTTGTGCTGTTTTTTTTCTAGCATGTGAATGGGTATTCATTGAAAAGCGAAATTTCACCGCATTCACTAAGCTCTGGGGAAAATTCTGTTGCAAAATGCAACCTTGTTTGCAAACTGAACCTCCTACAGTGAGGGAACAAAGTATTTGATCCCTTGCTGATTTTGTATGTTTGCCCACTGACAAAGGAATGACCAGTCTATAATTTTAATGGTCGGTTTATTTTAACAGTGACAAACAGAATAACAACAAAAAATCCAGAAAAACGCATTTAAAAAAAGTTATAAATTGATTTGCATTTTAATGAGTGAAATAAATATTTGAACCTTTCGCAAAACATGATTTAGTACTTGGAGGCAAAACCCTTGTTGGCAATCACAGAGGTCAGATGTTTCCTTCAGTTGACTACTAGGTTTGCACACATCTCAGGAGGGATTTTGCCCCACTCCTCTGTCCAGATCCTCTCCAAGTAATTAAGGTTGTAAGGCTGACATTTGGTAACCAGAATCTTCAGCTCTCTCCATATATTTTCTATGGGATTAAGGTCTGGAGACTGGCTAGGGAGCTCCAGGACCTTAATGTGCTTCTTCTTGAGCCACTCCTTTGTTGCCTTGGCCATATGTTTTGGGTCATTGCCATGTTGGAATACCCATCCACGACCCATTTTCAATGCCCTGGCTGAGGGAAGGAGGTTCTCACCCAAGATTTCACAGTACATGGCCCCGTCCATTGTCCCTTTGATGTGGTGAAGTTGTCCTGTCCCCTTAGCAGAAAAACACCCCCAAAGCATAATGTTTCCACCTCCATGTTTGATGGTTTGGATGGTCTTCTTGGGATCATAGGCAGCATTGCTCCTCCTTCAAACAATTGAGTTGATGCCAAAGAGCTTGATTTTGGTCTCATCTGACCACAACACTTTCACCCAGTTCCCTTCTGAATTATTCAGATGTTCATTAGCAAACTTCAGACGGGGCTGTACATGTGCTTTCTTGAGCAAGAGACCTTTAGGGTGCTGCAGGATTTCAGTCCTTATCGGCATAGTGTGTTACCAATTGTTTTCTATGGTCCTAGCTGTCTTGAGATCATTGACAAGATTCTCCCGTGTAGCTCTGGGCTGATTCCTCGCCGGTCTCATGATCACTGAATCTCCACGAGGTGAAATATTGCATGGAGCCCCAGGCCAAGGGAGGTTGAAAGTTATTTTGTGTTTCTTCCATTTGCGAATAATCGCACCAACTGTTGTCACCCTCTCACCAAGCTGCTTGGCGATGGTCTTGTAGACAATGTACAAAATCAGCAGGGGATCAAATACTTTTTCCCTCACTGTATTTGCCTTTAATAAATCAGAAAGTTTGAAATTTACCTACATTTGAAAATGTAGAAAATGCATGACTGCAAATCTGTTAACAAGTAGCTCTAAATCTGAGCTAGCCATGTAAAGGAAAAAAGACCAAAAATTGCACTAGGCCTATTTCTCCCTATCCAGCATATACCTGTCCATACCACACACTCCTGACACTGCACTCCATCACAGGACCCAGTAGGGGCTATGTACAGCCTCCATATGTCTAAGATGACCCCCCAAATCCTGGGTGAGCTCCATGTCCAATTAGATACAGGCGCCTCCAAGACAGCATCCAGAGTCCATAGAAGAGGACACATTAGTGCCATGCCTGGCTCACCCCCTTTGATAGAACAAAAAGAAAGAGCTTTCCTGACAAAACTATACTAAAGACAGGTAGGGTCATCTAGTGAAGAAAAGTGAGAACTACATGCCTAACACCCTGGTGAATACTGCTGCCATGGCCTTCCTTTGTTGTAATAGGAATTGAACGGCTCTAAGGTGTAAACACTATATCATTTAGATTTGCGATTGCCGTAAATGGTTATAGATAGAGCCACTTCACTCTGTTTTGTATATTGTCTCTGTGATCTGAGCCATCTAATGACAGCTCAGATCATAATGATTCATGGGCACACTGGCCACTTAAGGGTATTTTCTTCAATAGCGTTTATAAATGGCATTGAAGATCCAACACTCTACCAGGTTTAAAAATATCAAAATCAAAAGGAGGGCGGAACAACATGCTGACGTCATCCCCTTCTTCTGTTCCCGGAAGTGCGGGTTGCTTGTGTTTTACTGGCCAACGAGAGTGCTTTTTAAGGCGTTTGAAGTCCTGGAGGGCCAGATCGGACCTGGTGTCACCACCCAAAGGCGGGGTTGAGTTGTGGCCTAGCGGCTCCCCCATTATTGCAGAGGACAGAGGTGAAGAGGAGGCTGTCGTGGCAAGCGGCCTGGCCAGGGACCTGGGTACCATAAGTACTACCATGTGGGAGCCCGGGGTCCCTGAAATGGTGGCCGAATCCTACCCTATACCCATCCCAGCAAGCCCGGAGATAGTTGCCAAGAGGAGTGAGTCCCTGGAGGAGCCAGCTGGGGATATTGAGGGAAGGGCCATAGACTGGGGGTCACCTAGACTGCTGGTCAGAGGCGTAACTAGAACCTTCAGGGCCCCGGTGCAAGAAATTATGAAGGGCCCCTGATCCCTGGCCAGGGCCCTTCCCAATTCCCACTGATACTGGGGCCCTTTACTCCTATCGCAGGTCCCTTTATTACGGTCCCACAGCGGGGCCCTTTCATAAGTTCTGCAGCAGGCCCCCTCTCTGCCATGTTTGGGCCTCCCCATGGTGGTGAAATGCCAGGGCCCGGTCATAATTGCAACCTTTTCAATCCTAATAGTTCCCTCACTGGTGTCAGTAGTTTTTAATTTTTATTTTAATTTCATTATTTTTCACCATTTAATTTTATTTCTTTTACCATTTTATTTTTACAATTGTTTTAGGGGCTCTGTTGGGGGGCTTTGATGAGATATCAGGGCTCAAACAAACCTCAGCCCTCAATCTCTATCTGTGTAGCCTCAGCTGCACAGAATGAATGGACAGGAATAGCTGTGCACCGAGCCTCCCATTCATTCAGAAACGCAAGTATAGTGAAAACCGTTTACTATGCTTCAGCTATGAATGAACCAATTGGTACCAATCACTGACTCCATTTAGAAAAGGAAGGAGCCGGTAAATGACAAATTTACTGACCCGTTCCCATCTCTACATCATGACACATCTTCTACAGCAGCTGGCAGGAGAGAGGAGGGGGGAAACAGCAACTCCATGGGGTGGACCAGGGAAGCACACAGGGACCCTGGGAATAGCAGAAGACAAGTAAACTGGATAGAGGAAAATGGAGGAGATTGGATCCTCTAAATGCCACCCCCCGCCATCCCTCCTATTCAGGTGTACAAGGGAGGCACATGGGCCCCCTGGACCAACAGTCATTATCAACTGTTTTGAGCAGTGATGTTTTTGAGCTGTAAAAAAAACCCAAGACCAGTGGGTTCTGAGAGACGTTTTTCAGCTGCAAAAACGCTCTAACGCCCAAAAACGTGCAAAAACTCGCAAAAATGTGGCTCACCAACATTTTTGGATGTTTTGGATCTATTGAAAAGAAAAAAATGCTTAAAAACGCTCAAAAACACTCAAAAACACAGCTGCAAAAATGCTCAGAAAAGCTTAAAAAACTCACTGAAAGCTTCTGACATTTTTAGGATGTTTTTTAACATCCTTTGTGCATGAGGCCTAAAAGGTTTGAAGATATGGCGTGAAAGAAAGGGTTAAAAAACCCTGTCATTAACTATAAAAAAGATCTGGGAAAAGTACAGTAAAATTAAGTTTTCTAAATACTTACTGGACAAAGTTTTCCTTTCTAAACACTTTTTTTTATTGTGAGTACAAACACAATCAGCGCAAATAGGGTGTAATTAACTAACTCTAAGCTGCTGACACACATTATGTGATTTCACTTCACTCAAATAAATAATAAACCAATTGCAAGTGCAGCACTATAATCTGAGAAAAATTACCCATACTAAAGTGATAATAGTTGTGCAAAATGAATGCATGAATAAACAAAATAAAGTGCTGATAATATAACATATACCTTCACAGTATAGCCAATCCCTCCCAAAATGTTCAAAATAATTATATGTCGTCAATGATAGGACTTCTTCAGTAGGGGTCCCCTACTGAAGAAGTCCTATCATTGATGACACGCGTCTAGGGGGAGGAGCCTGCACTCGCACGTCACGTTGCAGCCATTGAGTCCATATTTTGTTTATTCATGCATTCATTTTGCACTACTATTAGCACTTTAGTATATGTACTTTTTCTCAGATTATAGCGCTGCAATTGGTTTGTACTTTTTTTTATTGACTTTCAAAATTGCCTCTGAACTTGCTATGGAAATTAGCCATCCAAAAAGTTTCAGTTCCCTAGTACTGCTGTTTGCTTTCCACGTCTGGAAGTGTCTAATTGCAGGCTGTGCTGCCCCAGCTCCTCCTCCCCTCCATAACATTTTATGTAGAAACTAGAGAGGATTGGTGTCCAGCACAAGCTTCAAGGCTTTAGGATGTCTACACAAGGGAAGCTTTTACAGGTAATTAACATGTTGGGTGACAGGGTCCCTTTAGGCTATTAATAACCTTGTGATGGTAAAAATGTGCACAGTACAGAGAATTCTTTCTCTTTTTGTAAAAAAAACATCCTGTTTAATGTAAAGTGAAATGAATGGTTTACATAAAGCACACGGCAGGATGCTCGCGGGTCTCCAGCAAGATACGGCTAGAGATGGAGGTGACTGAATTGAGCGCTCTTGAACAATAGAACTGAGCTTTTTGGAAAGTGCTCTCATGTGGAGCCATGAAAAATGAATTAGTGACAGCCAGCGTCCCCGCAGACACATGATGCCTCGTATGGGAAATACACTGGAGCTGAACTAGAGATAAGACAGCTTAATAGAACGGAGAACCTTAAACACGTAAGCACCGGTAGCGGGGGTCCAGCAAGCTTAGGAAATAACATTTAGCCCTCTGTGATCTTCCAAGTAGAGAAAAATTGGAAAACCACATGCGCTCTTCTGGAATCCGCACTCATGATATAATCTCATTGTCTGATCAGACCACATACATCTTTTCGGGCTAAACTCAATAAATGCATAGGATTCTTGATCTCCCACAAGCCTGGCTCCAGAGAATGAAAATATTGAGCCAGGCCTGGTATCTGAGGCAATCTGGAGGCACAGAGCACCCTGGTGTTCCTACAGTTAACATGTTGAAGACATTTTGCACTATGTGTGAGCAAAAGCAGTCAATATCAATCCATGGCCAGATCACTCAACACTGTAGCCATACTAAAGTCAGAAAGCCCGCACTTTTTCTGCATTTTATTCAGTGTACTGGAGTCAGATTCAGTAAACTTCTCACAGTGATTCTGGTTAAGACAGCAGTCTCTATAGTCACATGATGTTCTGCTGTGCAGCTTCCATGGGTTCAAGGTTGTACTTTAATCACTTGCTTACTGGGCATAATTTTCAGCTTTCAGCGATGTCGCACTTTGAATTGCGCAATCATGCTACACTGTACCCATATTTTTATCATGTTTTTCACGCAAATAGAGCTTTCTTTTGGTGGTATTTAATCACCACTGGGTTTCTTATTTTTTGCTAAACAAACAAAAAAAGACCAAAAATGTTGAAAAAAAACTGTTTCAATAGTTTGTTATAAAATTTTGCAAACAGATAATTTTTCTCCTTCATTGATGTGCGCTGATGAGGCTGCACTGATGGACACTGATAGGCAGCACTGATAGGAGGCACTGATGGGCACTGATAGGCACTGGTAGGTGGCACTGATAGGCAGCACTGATCTGTGGCACTTATTATGAGTCTGTACTGATAAGGCAGGACTGATAGGTGACATTGATGGGCACTGATAGATGGCACTGATGGGCACTGATGGGCACTGATTAGGAGGCAATAATGAGGCTGCTCTGAGAGGTGGTACCTATGGTCACTGATACGTGGCACTGATGGGCACTGATCAGGAGGCAATGAAGGGCACTGATAGGCAGCACTGGGCACTGATAGGCACTGGTTGGTGGCACTGATAGGCAGCACTGCCCATGGCACTTATGATGAGGCACTGATGGGCACTGATAGGTGGCACTGGTGGCCACTGGTTAGCAGCACTGATGGGCACTGGTTAGGGGCACTGGTGGGCACGGGTTAGCAGCACTGGTGGTGACAGTGTGGGAACGATGACTCTTTTACAGAAGCCGACAATCAGCTTAAAAAAAAGATGATTACCTGTTTCTGTTTACATCATGTGATCAGCTGTCATTGGCTGACAGCTGATTACATGGTAAAGTTCCATGATTGGTTCTTTACTCTGATCTGTGATCAGCCAAGTTCCAAGGACTCAGTGATCACAGAGCGCGGCACCCACGCACCGCAGGGGGTGCGTGGGCAACGTGAGCACTAGTGGCCATCCATGTATGCCATACCGGCAATGTAAGCCCGCGCTGTAGCCGTCTTTCGACTATAGTGCAGGCATCAAGTGGTTAACTAAGGAACATATTGTCCTGTATTTGCCCCAGCTCTGGTTCAATGTCATCCTGAAAATAGTGATGATGCAGCCAGAGAAGGTAAATGCCAGGATGTATTTTACAAACACAAAACCAATAGGCAAGGCCCTGGAAGGGGTTTAAATGTAAAATTTCATGAGATATGTATCTTTTTTAAGTGGAGTTATACAAATTAAATTTGGCCTCAGGAGTATATAGCCATAATGTGTTAATATGCAGAACACATTTGCACACATTTGTAAATATCTGAGGAAGCCACACAAGACTTCTCTGCAAAGTGCAGTCCTAACTCTTATTTTTGGGAGTATCCAGTTTGGAGCATATGTAGTAGTGGATAAATTAAGGCAGCCCATTCCTCCTAAGAAGTACAGGAACACATTATAAGCCCAGCAAAAGCACAATGGCAGCAGAAGCGGTCCAATGGGGTTGATTTACTAAAACTGGAAAGTGCAAAATCTGGTGCAGCTCTGCATAGAAGCTCAGCTTCCAGTCTTTTTTTGTCAAAGCTTAATTGAACAAGTTGAAGTTAGAAGCTGTTTGGTTACCATGCACAGTGGCACCAGTTTTAGTAAATCAGTCCCATTGTGTACTAAAACCCATTTCAGCAAGCAAGCTATACAAAATATGGCAACCACCTCAATTTATAACTAGCTCATCAGGTGAAAATAAAGGAAAAAACCCCACTGAAACAGAAACACAATATACAATTGTATTGTTTTTGGGTCTTAGATACGCTTTAATCTTCTCAAAGAGGGCACAAGCAGCACTACAGATAATGTAGTTTAGTGGGGAACTTTGTTGGCAGTTTTATAGTGGCTCATGCCTACAATAAGCAGATATCCCCTGCCCTTTTGCCCTAGTGACATAGTGGGTATATTAGGGTGTGACTAGCTATCACCAAGACATGAGGTAAGTCGTAGTAGATTTTAATATCCACTGAAAACTTTAACCACTTAAGGACCGGAAGGATTTCTAGCTTTAGGACCGGAGCCCTTTTTGCGATTCGGCGCTGCGTCGCTTTAACTGACAATTGCGCGGTCGTGCAACGTTGTACCCAAACGAAATTTGCGTCCTTTTTTTCCCACAAATAGAGCTTTCTTTTGGTGGTATTTGATCCCCTCTGCGTCATTTCTGATCGCCGCTATAAACAAAAGAAGAGCGACAATTTTGCAAAAAAAAAACAAACAAATTTCTTACTTTTTGCTAAAATACAAATCCAAAAAAAAAATATAAAAAAAACATTTTTTTCACCGTTTTTGGCCGATTTATATTCTTCCTCATATTTGCGATAAAAAAAATCGCAATCACATTTATTGATTGGTTTGCGCAAAAGTGGTCGCGTTTACGGATGATGAGAATTCATTTTTGGGGTTTTTATTTTTTTTTATTTTTTACTATTAATGGCGGCGATCTGCGATTTTTAGCGGTACTGCGATATTTCAGCAGACATGTCGGACCATTTTGACACTTTTTTGGGACCATTGGCATTTATACAGCGATCAGTGCTATAAAAATGCACTGATTACTGTGTAAATGCCATTGGCAGTGAAGGGGTTAACCGGCAGGGGGCGCTCTAAGGGTTAACTATGTTCCCTGGGCGTGTTCTAACTGTGGGGGGACTGCCCTGGCAGGGGAAGGGAAGTGGTCACAGCCTTCGTATACAGGAAGGCTGTGATCACAGCCCAGCCCTTCCCCTTCACAGAACGGAGGTCCGTGTTTACATACACGGACCTCCGTTCCTTCGCTCCGGGGGGGCCATCGCGGGTAGCCAGCGGCAATCGAAGCCGCCGCACCCGCTCCCTGGCCCTCGCCGGAGGCGCGCCCGCGCGATCACGCAGCCGCCGTCATATGACGGCGATCCGCGTTACAGAGCCCCTTTGCCGCTGTCAATTGCCGATTGGCAAGTGGTTAAACAACAGGCAAGAAAAACGTGATAGCTAACCGTAGTTCTTTCAGCGCCACATAGTTACATAGTCAGTAAGGTTGAAAAAAGACACCAGTCCATCCAGTTCAACCTGTGGTGTGTGTGTGTTTATGTCATACATAAGTCATATATCTCTGTATGTTGTGATTGTTAAGATGCCCAGCTAATAGTTTTTTAAAACTATCAATGCTCCCTGCTGATACCACTGCTTGTGGAAGAGTATTCCACATTCTTGAATATGTGTGTGAAACCAGCGCAACTGAAAAAATAATTAATTGTGAATATGGACAAATTGTGAATGATGTCACAAACAATCAATATATAAATAAATGAATATATAACACTGAGGGGGGCTGCACATGTAATAATGGAAAACGGAAATTCGATATAAAATCAAGAAAAACCGCAATCCCCTCATAAAGTAAGAGTCACGCATGACCCCTTGATGACGTTGGTTTCCATGCCAACGGAACGCCGCGTCGGGTAACGTGATTTCCGGTTGCATCACTTCCGCTGTCTGCAATATAGGTGGATTGCTTTATGGCGTCCCCTGATTGTATCTGCATGTAGCTGCACAATAAAACGAACATACTACACCAGATTGGATTCGTCCGGTTCTGTTTGTTCTTTCCCCTATCGAGCACCAGGACGTTTATGCCAGCAGTACCATCCCTAGGAGCTGAGGAGGAAGAACTGCCGACCTACTAAGCGATTATGATTCCTGTCATGGGAATCCATTACTTTTGGTAAGTAGGTTGTGTGACCGGTGTGCCAGGTGGAGGGACGTCAACATTATCAAAGTGCTACAGCAGTTGGTATCGGCCCATTATAACATTGGCTCTTGAAAGTTGGACTTACTACTTATCAAATTGTCTGAAGACGTACCACTTTGGGACTGTCTTTTGAATTCATCTGTTTAATTCATCGCTATTACTATATTGGGACTCTCGTTGCACTTTTATTTTCTAGCATTTTTTTGCACGTTGTTATCCTTGCACGTTTTGCACAAATATTGGTATTTGTTATTTCACCACGATTTTTGCACTAACTTTGTGCGACCTGCGTGGAGCATGATAAATACCTAGCTACCATGCAGATCGCACTGATATATTGGTATATTTATTCTTTGCTTTGTTGCTGAGATCATATTTGTGACTATTACTTTATGAGGGGAGCGTGGTTTTTCTTGATTTTATTCCACATTCTTACCGCTCTGACAGTAAACCATTTCTCTTCCTATTTCAGTGAATGGCCACGTGTCTTTTTAAACTCCCTTTCACTGAAAAGTTTTTCACCTATGCTAAGGCCAACAGTAAGGTGTTTGCATTACAAGTATAACTTGAAATCCAGCGTATGTTCCCAATGTGAACATACTATAGCTGGATTTTTAAAAAAGCATGGCTTATATGGGCCAATTAGATATTATTTAGTTCCTAAGAGAGATGAGTTCTCAGAGGGTTAAAGTAAATTCTTCTTTTTTTAGCCTGGTCTGTAATAGCTGGATAGAGTGTATGGTTGGCGAGAAGCCTGTCCATAATTGTATCTTTTTCAGTGCTGAGAATACATCTCATTAGATTGCTGGAGGAGCCGTGGTAACTCCTTTATCTCTGTAGTTATGGGGAATGTATGTGGGAGCACTATCCCACAGAAAGGGAATGGAAATAAACCGTATTTCACAGGTGCATATTGTGCAATGAGAATTGTTACAAGATAAATGTGTTTGTTTCTTTTGGAGGTCCTGCCTTTGTGCTCTATATTGTAAATAGTAAGGAAAAGTGAACTTTAAAAACCATCTATAATGGTGATTTAACCAGATTGTCCCTAAAGAACCTTGAATCCAGCTGGTCAGACAAGCCAATAACCTACAGTGGAACAATAGTCCAATACCCTCCACTCTACCTTGCCCTTCTCATTCCTTAAAGCCCAATTGTAGCATTGGTTCACACCTCCTACCCTTCGATTTAAATGTTTTTAGAATAACTTTTCCAAGTGTGTTCTGTCTGGAGCCTTCTCCTCCAGCAGTGAGGTCGGTCCAATCCCCCATGCTTCTTAAGAATTCTCCTGGCCCAAAACATTGTGCTGCCTCCGTCCAAGACTGAAATGTTGCCCCCCCCCCCAAAAAGAATCATGATAATTAAAACTAAAATTACATTTATCAGGAAGTCAGATTTACATGCAACAGCACCTTTATACAAAATTATATGACATACCATTAGGTTCAATTCCAAGGGGTGGGCTAAGGCAGTATAGGGACAGGCTAGGGTAGTATATGGGCAAGCTAGCGTAGTAAAGGGGCAGGCTAGGGAAGTATATACACAGGCTAGGGTAGTATATACACAGGCTAGGGTAGTACAGTGTATTGGCAGGCTATCGTACTAGAGGGGCAGGCTAAGGTAATATATAGACAGGCTAGCGTAGTATATGGACATGCTAGGGTGGTATATAAACAGGCTAGGATAGTATATAGACAGGCTAGGGTAGTATAGGGACAGGCTAGTGTAGTATATGGGCAGGCTAGTGTAGTATAGGGGCATGCTAGGATAGTATGTAGACGGGCTAGGGTAATATATGGACAGGAGGAATATACCGTGCCTTGGGGTCACCCCAAATCGAAGGGACCACCAGGGCCGGGTGATATCACTTTCTGCTAAAATGCATATCTTTGTACAATCACTGTATCTATGCCGTTTGTGAAAATGTTTCAAAATTCATGAAAATGTGCAATGCTTATTTATGATGTCCATATTGTCCAATAAATTTGTATAATTTTTTAAGTAAAAGTAAAAAGTTTTTTTGAATTGCCTCAAAAATCCCACTAATCTATAAGGGGTACTTAAAAATAATTTATCACAGGGATGATGGCAATGCACATCCCAATCTGTGGTGGCACTCTCAGCTATTTATATATGGACAGGCCGTGGCCACCCTGCCCCCATGATGATACACAAAACTGCTGGAAAAAAAATCTTGGGTATCAATTTGCCGCCCCTCTCAAAGTGCTGCCTGGGTCCAATGGACCCACCAGGACCCATGGTAGGACCGGCCCTGCCCAGGCATTTTATCAGTGATGGGCTCACAGCAAATGACTAGCATTATTAAGCCTTAAGGAAAACCAGTGGACCAGCAGAAAAAGAGAATGTAATGAGTGGTAAATGGTTGAACTTTCTGTTGCTGTCTGTGTCCCTGCTGTGGAGATACATCCCTCTATTTGTCATAGCGACCATTATCTCTGGCACAAAAACTGATGGCAAAACCCATATTTCTGAGTTGTCACAGGAACAGTAGGTGAAGGAAATCTTTCAATGGGTAAACCTCCTCTGGTAACATTTGTCTAAAGCTGGCCATTGACAGATCAAAATTTGGCTGGTTCAGTAGGGACTGGCCAAATTTCAATAAGTGTGTGGTTGTCCCTGCTCAACAAAAGCCAATTTTTTGATCAACTTCCGTCAAAGGAGAATGTTGGAAAAAACTTTTCTTGATCAGCGGCTGCATTCTGACTATAATTCTGATTCAGAATATAATGTCCCAGAGTGGGGAGATTTCTCCATCTGCTTCGTTTGTATGAATATAGGAATCTGTAAAGCCTCGTACACACGATGAGATTATCGGACGACTAATCAACAGTTTTTTGTTGCATGCTAATCGCATATCAAAAGTGAAGAGGTTACTCAATTTATGAAAATTCTTGTACGACAGAATACAATTTCGGATGTGATGTAATGTGTTAAATTGTTTTGCAATGTAGTCTTTCATTTGCGAGCATGCGTACTCTTGCTTTTTTTACGATTTTTTTTTCGGATGAAAACTGTACTAACTAAACGAAAATCGAACGTTGTGTTCACTTGCAATAAAAATTTTATAGCATGCACCTTCAGTTTTTGTCGTCAGAAAAGTTGGATTCGGCTGTCGAAAGCACTATACTGACTGATCAGATAATCGCTCAAAATTTTACTTCCGATTTTCTTATCATGTGTACGGGCCTTTAGTTTTGGTTTTTTGTTTAGTCTGCAGGCTGAACAAAAAAAAAGGCTACCTATCTATGGCCAACTTAAGATGGAATATCCCTTTTGAACAGCTTTCTGTTGTGTCTCTGGCACAGGAAGTGAAGTGAAATCACAGACAGAAGAAACCCCTTTCAGATGTCCTAACTACTTTATCCTAAACAAACAGACAAAAAAAAAGTTTGCATACATTTCAATTTAGCTTGAGCCTAGGTTCACATTGGAGCGATTTGTCATGCAATTTGAGAGATCAAATCCCATGACAAGTCGCAGCGTATTGGCAGCAATGGCACTGTTCTAATCGGTGCGACACCGATTTTTCAGTGCCGCACTGATTTGCAAAAGTAGTTCCTGCACTACTTTTGCAGATTTCAGGTGTGATTTCAATAGACATCTGTGTATGAAGCCACACAGATGTCTATCAAGTAGCACCTGAAATTGCGCTGACCTTGTTACTTTGAAATCGCGCTGCTTCAAGTGAAGTAGCAGCGATTTCAAAGTAGCAATCAATGTGAACCAGGGCTAACACACCATAATTCTGACTTTTCCCAGAGTGCAACATAATGCTGATCTTTGCGTGGTCCTGACTCGTCCCTGAGCACATAGTGATGCTGACTTTTTGCTGACCATGTGACACAAACTTTTTTTTTTGAGCACAATGAGATGTTGACTTTTCTGAGCACAACATGATGCTGACTTTTCCCTGAACACAACATAATATAGACTTTTTCCAGAACAAAACACTATCCTGACTTTTTTTGAGAACACAATGCTGACTTTTAACTTGACAAAACATGATGCTGGTTTTTCCTTGAATACAACGTGATGCTGACATTTCCCTGAGCATATGATGCTGACTTTTTTTCCTGAGCACAACATGATGATGACGACTTTTTTTCTGAGCACAATGTGATGATGACTTTTTTTTCTGAGCACAAAATGATGATGACTTTTTTTTTCTGAGCACAATGTGATGTTGACTTTTCTGATGACAACATGATGCTGACTTTTCCCTGAACACAACATAATACTGACTTTTTCTAGAACAAAACACTATTCTGACTTTCTGACTATGACTGTTTTTGAGAACACAATGCTGACTTTTAAATGAACAAAACATGATGCTGGTTTTTGCTTGAATACAATGTGATGTGATGCTGACCTTTCCCTGAGCACGTGATGCTGACTTTTATTCTGAGCACAACATGATGATGACTTTTTTTTTCTGAGCACAATGTGATGTTGACTTTTTTGAGCCCAATGCGATGCTGACATTGCCTGTTCCCTGAACACAACATAATGCTGACCTTTTCCTGAACAAACATGACTGACTTTTCACTGAGACCAAAATTATGCTGATTTTTACATGAACAAAACATACAGTAATGCTTACTCTTCCCTGAACAAACCAAAATTTTGACTTTTTTCAGAGAAGAACATGATGTTGACTTTTACCTGAACACAACATAATGATGATTTTCGCCCCAAGCACATGATGCTAACTTTTTTTTTTTAGCACAATGTGATATTGACTTTTCTAAGCACTATGCCATGTTGACTTTTCCATGAATACAATTTTCCTGACACAGCATGATAGCATATACATATGGGTAGGCTCTGCCCCCTCTCGGATGGGTATACATATACGATAGTACGACACAGTCCTTTTAACATAAGTACCTTTTCAGTTGTACCGTATCACGAATCTTTTCAGTTATAGTGTAACACGATTTTTTTTTTTCAATCGTAGTACACGAACCCCGCTTTTAGTAGTAATACAACACAAGTCCATTTTCAGTTGTAGTACAAGAAGAGACTTTTTTCAGTTTTAAAACCAAACAAGTCCCTTCTCATTCGTAATGACATACAAAACAAGTACATTTTTAGTCGTATTAAAACCAGAGTCACTTTTCAGTCAGTACAAACAAGTCCTTT
>BLSH010428867.1:1179764-1202823 GCA_018402905.1 Glandirana rugosa | reverse complement strand
TGTTACTAGATTTTGTGTTCCGGTTCAGCAGGACAGTAACCGATGTCGTCTTATTTCACTTCTAAGACCTCACCAGTAGAGTCAGAGGACTGGCATTTATTATCAATCAACTGTGTTTACTATTTTTAAATCATAATGACAACAGAAACTACCCAAATGACCCTGATCAAAAGTTTACATACCCCAGTTCTTAATACCGTGTATTGCCCCCTTTAACATCAATGACAGCTTGAAGTCTCTTGTGGTATTTGTGGATGAGGCTCTTTATCTTCTCAGATGGTAAAGCTGCCCATTCCTCTTGGCAAAAAGCCTCCAGTTCCTGGAAATTCTTGGGCTGTCTTGCATGAACTGCACGTTTGAGATCTCCCCAGAGTGGCTCAATGATATTGAGGTCAGGAGACTGAGATGACCACTCCAGAATCTTCACTTTATTCTGCTGTAGCCAATGACAGGACGACTTGGCCTTGTGTTTTAGATCATTGTCATGTTAGAATGTCCAAGTAAGTCACATGCGCAGCTTCGTGTCTGATGAATGCAAATGTTCCTCCAGTAATTTTTGATAAAATACTGCATTCATCTTGACATCAATTTTGATCAATTTTCCTGTGCCTTTGTAACTCACACATCCCCAAAGCATCAGCAATCCACCTCCGTGTTTAACAGGCCTTGCTGACTCCTCTCCAAATGTAGGGTTTATGGTTTTGGCCAAAAAGCTCAATTTTGGTCTCTTCGCTCCAAATGACTTTGTGCCAGAAGTTTTGAGGCTTGTCTCTGTGCTGTTTGGCGTATTGTAAGCGGGATACTTTGTGGCATTTGCGGAGTAATGGCTTTCTTCCGGTGACTTGACCATGTAGCCCATCTTTCTATAAGTGCCTCCTTATTGTACATCTTGAAACAGCCACACCACATGTTTTCAGAGAGTCCTGAAGTTATTTGTGGGGTTGTCTTTGAATCCCGAACAATTTCCCTGGCAGCTGTGGCTGAAATTTTAGTTGGTCTACCTGACCGTGGTTTGGTTTCAACAGAACCCCTCATTTTCCACTTCTTGATTAGAGTTTGAACACTGCTGATTGGCATTCTCAATTATTTGGATATCTTTTTATATCCCTTTCCTGTTTTATACAGTTCAACTACCTTTTCCCGCAGATCCTTTGGCAATTCTTTACTTTCCCCATGACTCAGAACCCAGAAACGTCAGTGCAGCACTGGATGAAAGATGCAAGGTTCTGTCAGGAGTCCAGAAACTCATTAACCTTTTATACACACACACTAATTACAAGCAAACAGATCACAGGTGAGGATGGTTACCTTTAATAGCCATTTAACCCCCTTTGTGTCAACTTGTGTGCATGTTATCAGGCCAAAATCACCAGGGTATGTAAACTTTTGATCAGGTTCATTTGAATAGTTTTTGTTGTCATTATGATTGATATGATAAAAAGTAAACACAGTTGATTGATAGTAAATGGCTTCAGCCAAACACTAACCATGAGTGAAAGAAATGTTTTTGTGTTATCATTCATATTCTCTGAAAAATGGCCATATATATATAATTTATTTTTTTATTTATGATTACAAATTTATTTTTATAGGTCAACAGATTTTTTGAAGAGTATATTAATATTTTACATATATACACTACATACATTTTTGCAAGTTTGTTGGTTTTATTCAGAAACCATGGCTGCGATAGTCTCACTTTTTGCTATTCCCCATAAAGTAATCACCAGTTTGAGCTGTCACCACTACTCAAGCAATATGGAAGACAGGACATTATATTGTATAATAAAGTAATCATTAGGATTTGTTTTGTATTTTGCAAGTCATCTATCTTCTTTTAAATGTAACAGATTTCAGCACTGAGGATTTGCCTGAATTCATCCTACACTGCGACCTGCTTTTTTTAATGGCATCCCCCTAATCTGCAACCAGAGATCCACAAAAAGCCTGATACATTCAGGCATGGGGTAAAGATTAAGGTATCTAATTTGCCTAACATGTGAGTGTGACTAGCTTTCAATGGAGCTGGTTCACACATGTCCAAAGCGGCTGCGGTGTGGTTTTGAAAAGAGTTCTGTGCGTTTTTGGGTCTGGTTCAGGTGCAAATTCCGGGAAAATTTGCACCTGAATCGCACCTGAACCGGTGAATGGAAACACACAGGACACCGGACTGCAAACCGCACCGCAGATATGTGAACACAGCATTAATAATTAGGGGATTCGCACTCATGAACCAAATATTTACAAAATAAAAAAAAATTGTTTTGCAAAAAATAAAAAACTATACACCTTTGTATTCCATATTTAAAATTATAGATCTGTCTTTTAAAACACAGATTCAGGGTACCACTATTCTTATCCAGCTACTAAGTTAAACTCAATTTCTCTTAAACATTGTATATGTATATTATGCTAATTACTTCCATGAACCGCCCACTACAGTGAAAAGTATCCTCCAAGGGAATTACTAAATATACACAGCCATGATTGAATAAATTTAGATTAGATGTCATAAGACTTTCCATAATCATATCCATTAGTGGGTTTTGTAGAGATGTTGTTCATAAATTATCACTAAACGGAAGCCCTATCTCCACATTTGCCTGGATCTGATTAAATCATATGGGGAAAGGCATACATAGTTTTTCCTATACATCTTTAGGACATCTTTCTTCTGTGCATTTCACATTTAAACATACATATATGTGCTGCTCATAAGTCCTCAGAACTTAAAGTGGTTCTAAAGCCTAAACATTTCCTACCTTAATGCATTCCTTCACCCCCAGCCCAAAAAAAAACTTATCTGACCCCTCACTCGATCCAGCACTTTGCCCATCTCTAGTTCTTCTCTCTCTTCCCCCGCTCTCACATGGTTTGGCGGAGAGCAGCGGGAGCCATTGGCTCCTGATGCTGCCAGTCAAATCCTGTGACGAGGGAGTGGGGGCGAAGAAGAGCTGCACCATCTGTGTCTATTGATGCAGGTAGCACTGCTGAGGATCGAGGCCGCAGGTGTGCCACAATAGGGAGCAGATTCCTATGGTGGCACACCAAGAAGAGGAGGGACCAGGAGCACTGATGAGGGACCCGAGAATAGGAGGATCAAGGCAATGGAATTGCACACAGCCGGTAAGTATAAACCTGTTTGTTAATTTAAAAAAATAAATCAAGATAATTTACAATCAGGTTATTGTGAATTGATTTCATAGGTGTATACTTCCCTATGCCTACAGCAATGCAGTGCTCAGCATGTAAGTAGGCTTTTTCTTTTGCACAAGAACGGGTCTGGGATAGTTGAAAGCAGATTCTCTAACCCTCAGGAGCAATTTAAAGCTTGTTGTACCCTTATAAAAACATTTTATTTCACCATCTCCAGAGACTCCATTGCTTTTCATCTGGATAGCAAAATTTTGCCAAAATATTTTCCAATTTTCACAGAATGGTTTCAAAGCCTGGGGGCATCCCTCGCCTTATACAAATACTGGCTTGTAAGAAATTGCATATTTTTTTTCTCAAAACTCTAATGGCAGGCCAAGCCAGTAGAGCAGGGATATGCAATTAGCGGACCTCCAGCTGTGGCAAAACTACAAGTACCATCATGCCTCTGCCTCTGGTTGTCATGCTTGTGGCTGTCAGTCTTGCTATGCCTCATGGGACTTGTAGCTCTGCAACAGCTGGAGATCCGCTAATTGCATATCCCTGCAGTAGAGGATAGTGTTATAGTAAGCAGCAGGCACTGTCCCAAGATGGTAGCTCTCTGGCCACACTTTCCAAAGATGTCTTGTGGCTTCACATCTATTTTCAAATGATTGCAACAAAACCTGTGTTTTATGTGTATGTATGCATGTGAAGAAGGGAACATAGATTGTAAGCTCCTTATGGGCAAGGGCTGATGTGAATGTACAGTGCTACATACATTGTTGGTGCTATATAAACCCCTATAATAAAGAAATAGCTAAATATGGATGTTGTCATTTTTACTTTGCAGGCAGTTTATATTGCCTGCTTTTATAGTGAGAGGTTTAATAAGCAATTTTATTGATACAGGTTCCCTTTTTGGCATATTAGAACACCTTTTAAATAAATCAGCTTGCAACTTGTACTTGCCTTTCAGTGTCATTAGTAACATCTACAAAATGAGTGGAACCCACAGAACAAAGAGATTATTGTCCACACTTTAGAGATTTCTTACTGCTTACCGGCATTTCTTATTACTGTCACCTGCTACAAGTGTACTTGTTCAGAATGGGACAGCTATTATCTACTTAATTCCGAGATTTTGGGCTGATCAGTTTCTTTGTTGGAGAGGATTCACGTTCTCTGTCGGTTTTTCATCTATGCCTTCGATAAATGCAGCTTCTGGAATCATGCTTTTTTAACACCAGCAAGATGACAATGAGTTTTGTAAGTTGAAAAGTTAACATCTGCCCTGAAACAGTGCTCCACCCCAGCTCAGCAGCTCATTTAATCCTAGAAATTATCTGTCAGGTGTGAGTGACAGGACCTCGAACCCCATTGAATGGAGGCAATAGTTCCCTTCACTCCCTTCTGCTTTGTATTTATCGCCATTCAAGATAATGTTAAGGAGGATGGGATAAGCCCAATGAGGATCATATATGTCCTACTTTTAAAAGAGAGGGGAAAATTATAGCTTAACATAATTACATACATTTCTTTTCTCTTTATTTTTCTGGCAGGTTTTACTGGTGGAACAATCCAACGGAGCCAGGACATCAGAGACGTCACCTGCTGCTTTTTCTGCTCCTACAATGGTCATGAAACTCTGTGACCTTGAGAGGTCAATGTCCTCCAAACAGCTGAGTACAATGTTATATAGAGGAACTGATACTCTTGGCAAAACATATGTAAAGTAATCAAGGCCAGATTTCTGCATAGCCAATATAGGCTGTGGCGTAAGGTGGCAGGGTTACCAGGATAGGCACATAACACACTCCATGTATAATAAAATATTCCAGAATCCAGTCAGGTCAACAATTGTTGTCACTGCACAGTTTGTATTTATTTCTTGGTGAAATAGGGTATGGTAGAATTACATACTGCCTACTCTGGGTCACCTAGAACCAAACAGAGAAGGATGACAGTTTGCCCTACAGTATACTTCTAGGTGTGCTTACACAGAGTGGACAAATTGTATGTTTTGCCATCCTTTATTTTTCTGGCAGGTTTTACTGGTGGAACAATCCAATGGAGCCAGGACATCAGAGATGTCACCTGCTGCTTTTTCTGCTCCTACAATGGTCATGAAACTCTGTGACTTTGAGAGGTCAATGTCCTCCAAACAGCTGAGTACAATGTTATATAGAGGAACTAATACTCCTGGCAAAACATACAGTCAGGCCCATAAATATTGGGACATCAACACAATTCTAATCTTTTTGGCTCTATACACCACCACAATCGATTTGAAATGAAACTAACAAGATGTGCTTTAACTGCAGACTTTCAGCTTTAATTTGATGGTATTTACATCCAAATCAGGTGAACGGTGTAGGAATTACAACAGTTTGTATTTGTGCCTCCCATTTTTTAAGGGACCAAAAGTAATGGGGCAGATTAACAATCATAAATCAAATTTTACTTTTTAATACTTGGTTGCAAATCCTTTGCACTCAATTACAGCCTGAAGTCTGGAACGCATAGACATCACCAGACGCTGGGTTTCATCCTGGTGATGCTTTGCCAGGTCTCTACTGCAATCGTCTTGAGTTGCTGCTTGTTCTTGGGGCATTTTCCCTTCAGTTTTGTCTTCAGCAAGTGAAATGCATGCTCAATCGGATTCAGGTCAGGTGATTGACTTGGCCATTGCATAACATTCCACTTCTTTCCCTTAAAAAACTCTTTGGTTGCTTTTGCAATATGCTTCGGGTCATTGTCCATCTGCACTGTGCAGCGCCATCCAATGAGTTCTGAAGCATTTGGCTGAATATGAGCAGATAATATTTCCCAAAACACTTCAGAATTCATCCTGCTGCTTTTGTCAGTAGTCACATCATCAATAAATACAAGAGAACCAGTTCCATTGGCAGCCATACATGCCCACGCCATGACACTACCACCACCATGCTTCACTGATGAGGTGGTATGCTTTGGATCATGAGCAGTTCCTTTCCTTCTCCATACTCTTCTCTTCCCATCACTCTGGTACAAGTTGATCTTGGTCTCATCTGTCCATAGGATGTTGTTCCAGAACTGTGAAGGCTTTTTTAAATGTTGTTTGGCAAACTCTAATCTGGCCTTCCTGTTTTTTGAGGCTCACCAATGGTTTACATCTTGTGGTGAACCCTCTGTATTCACTCTGGTGAAGTCTTCTCATGATTGTTGACTTTGACACACATACACCTACCTCCTGGAGAGTGTTCTTGATCTGGCCAACTGTTGTGAAGGGTGTTTTCTTCACCAGGGAAAGAATTCTTCGGTCATCCACCACAGTTGTTTTCCATGGTCTTCCGGGTCTTTTGGTGTTGCTGAGCTCACCGGTGCATTCTTTCTTTTTAAGGATGTTCCAAACAGTTGATTTGGCCACACCTAATGTTTATGCTATCTCTCTGATGGGTTTGTTTTGTTTTTTTCAGCCTAATGATGTGACAGCTCTTTGGATCTCATATTGAGAGTTGACAGCAACAGATTCCAAATGCAAATAGCACACTTGAAATGAACTCTGGACCTTTTATCTGCTCCTTGCAAATGGGATAATAAGGGAATAACACACACCTGGCCATGGAACAGCTGAGCTGCCAATTGTCCCATTACTTTTGGTCCCTTAAAAAGTGTGAGGCACATATACAAACTGTTGTAATTTCTACACCGTTCACCTGATTTGGATGTAAATACCCTCAAATTAAAGCTTAAAGTCTGCAGTTGTAGCACATCTTGTTCGTTTCATTTCAAATCGATTGTGGTGGTGTATAGAGCCAAAAAGATTAGAATTGTGTCGATTCCCAATATTTATGGACCTGACTGTATGTAAAATAATCAAGGTCAGATTTCTGCATAGCCAACATAGGCTGTGGCGTAAGGTGGAAGGGTTGCCAGGATAGGCACATAACACACTACATGTATAATAAAATATTCCAGAATCCAGTCAGGTCAACACTTATTGTCACTGCACAGTTTGTATTTATTTCTTGGTGGAATAGAGTATGGTGGAATTACATACTGCCTACTCTGGGTCACCTAGAACCAAATAGAGAAGGATGACCGTTTGCCCTACAGTATACTTCTAGGTGTCCTTACACAGAGTGGACAAATTGTATGTTTTGCCATCCTTGAGGTTTGGTGAGACAGACGGCGGTGCTGGTGGATGCATTGAGAACTGAGTATAAGGTGTAGAGTCACCACATACTGTGGAGATACTCATCCTTTATACTCCTCTGCATTTGACCAGAGGAACCACTTTTCCTACCAGAGTTTGGCACTTCGATTGTGGCTAATAAGATTTATATTTTTGTGATATTTATACTACCTTTATCCAATATTTTGGAAGCTCAAGTCTAACCTCTAGGACCACACATCTCTTTATGGACAGAACAGGGTGGGCTCTATGTTAGTACCGTTCCGGTCTCTTTGAAAGTCTGTAACAGTCTGTTCTATCTGGTGTCCATCACTAAGCATGAATCCTGAAGAAGCCATTATAGTGAAATCTGTTAATTCCATGCGCTTATGACATTCATTATTGATTATCCAACATCCTATTGGTTTTATATGATATGGTTTTATCTGGATGGCACTTTATCTTTTAATGTGATATAATTAAAACAATGGGCGGCACAGTGTAGTTGATAGCACTTTCGCCTGGCAGCAAAAGGGTCGCTGCTTTGAATCTCAACCACGACACAACCTGCCTGGAGTTTGCCTGTTCTCCCTGGTCCTGCGTGGGTTTCCTCCAGGTACTCCGGTTTCCCCCCACAGTCCAAAGACATGCTGGTAGGTAAATTAGATCCTGTCTAAATTGGCCCTAGTATATGTATGAATGTGAGTTAGGGACCTTAGATTATAAGCTCCTTGAGGGTAGGGACTGATATGAATGTACAATATATATGTAAAGTGCTGTGTAAATTGACATAAGTATAGACTATATAAGTACCTGAAATAAATAAATAAATAAAACAATGATTTTTTTTATAATTTATGTTTTTGTCTTTCCTCATTTATTGACACAAAATGTTTTTTTCACTGGATATTCTGAATGTAGCTGACAGTGGACTACAAGCATCTGCACTGCAGCCCTACCTTTGCATTTAACACTGCTGCTGTGTCCCTCTAGTGTTGGGCGCGAGTAAGTTATATCACCCCCCTGTTCCAAGTGAAGAGCATTGTAGGAATTGTAGTATCTTGAACAGATATTCTGGGGCTATAGAACTATTCCTGGACCACATCTCCCATCATGCCACCTGCTACCGAAGAAAGAATTCTGGGAAAGACTATAAAAAGGGCCAGCAGCCCGGCCCATGCTCTCTGCTTCCCAGGGCTCCATTAGGTGAACACCTCCCTGCTGCTGTGCGAGAGGACTGTGGCCTACCACGCGGCAAAAGCGGTGGCTCCAGCCTGGCCCAGGCAGGACCACTGCTGCTCCAGGGACATCACCGTAGTGTCACTGCATCATCTGGACCAGACGACATACAGTTCCTGCAGCCAGTCAGTCATCTCCGATAATTCGCCAAGGGGATGACTATTGCGGAATCGCTCTTCAGGAGGATCCTATGCTGTTCTTCAGTTGGTGAGAGGGCTTCTGCCCACTAAATACGCACCCTGCCCTATTACATTGCATTGGACACTGTATACAGACATCTCACTCCTGGGATTACTTTATTACATTGCATAAGAACACTGTATACAGACATCTTACCCCTTGGAATTACTTTAAAGATTACTCATAGTCCGATTGAGTTGTTCTTCTCTGCCTAAACACCATTTGCTATATTCAGGATACAGTTTGCTTGAGCTCTAACTGCCGGTGAAGACAATTGCAGGGCTTGCACTCTGAACATTGCTGTTTACTGCTATTTAAGGGACCCACCTCTGATACTTATTAAACCTGGCCTCCCATTAACACTTAAGATGAAATAGGCCAGAGATTCTCTATTAGTGGTATCATAAAATACAGTAATTACTAGTCCACGTCAGTACCATTCCCGCATTTGATTGCTGTCTGTTCTTATGTAAACTGTTATTCTGTAGCTGAGATTTCCAGCTGTAAGTCAATTGCTTTCAAGGATATCCTCACCTGAGCCTTGGCTGGTTAACCAGGACCCAGCTGACCTAAATCCTGTTATTTAACTCTCTTTTTGAACCAGTAAAATCAGAGAGTCACTATTTGCAGCGTGTTGGTGTGTTATTTAACTGTGTAACCAAAAATGTCTGAACCCAGAGTGTCAAGTGGGCCGGAAGGTTTGCAGGGTCTTTGAGGCACAGATGAACAGTTAACTCTAAGCAACCCCCAAAGGGGCAGTGCTACATGTAAGATATAAAAAAGAGGGCTGTCAATTGTGGAATCTCTGGAGGACGTGAGATGCATTATCAGAGGATAAAAGAGTTTCCAATTAGATGCCTTACTGGATACATATGAGGGTTTAGGGTTTCACTTCCTCTTAAGAAATATAATTTTTTCAACCATGCTTCTTCTTGGTATGGATGAGTACCTCCTGAGGCTTGGTTCCAACCTTACACATGTCATTATGTCTGTGGGATTTGAATAAAAATGTGTATATTTTTTCCTGAAGAAGCAGGTGTTGACTTGTGAAACGTGTTGAATATGAAGACCCCATGAAGTTCCTGTTTTTAAAATGTGGAGGAATCTTTGTATACCCTATATTCTCCAGATGTTTTGATTATTATTATTGCTTTTAAGACTGTTTCTCAATGTTATTAATAAATGTTGTACTTCTATATAAAAAATGTGGTACTGCTAAAGTCCCTTTAGCATTTTGGTTAGGGATTTTGTGGGATTAATCGTGGGATGTGGCCTAATTGATTTATTAGGTATTATTGCTAGTGTTGCCCAATGTCATTACTTGTCTTTGTTTTTTATTGGGTATTCTGTAAACTATAGCAGTGCTGGAAGGTTCTTATAAAGCTTTGTATCTTCATTAAAGGAGAAGTACAGTCAAAGCTTGTTTGGCTGTACTTCTGTGGATCACAGGAGTGCAGATCGTTCTGCACTTCTGTGACCCATTTTCAGCAGACAGCAGGCTGAAGCCCGGTCCAGGCTGGGGCGAGATCGCAACAGTATGGTTGGGATCTGCCCACATGCCTGGAGCAGCACCCAGCTCAGCCTCTCAATGAGCCTCAGAGCCTGAGCCGGCCGCTCCCGTCCCCTCCACACCCCAGCAGTCCAATGATTGCTGGAAGGGCACAGCAGAGAACCGGTGACTGACAGTCACCAGCTCTCTCCTCAAGGAGCTCTGGGAACAGAGCGATTAGCGGTGTTTGATCGCTCGGTTCTCATCCTTAGAGCATTGGAATGATGCTGCATCCACCTAGATAAGTATGATGATTCAAAAATAATAAAATTTTCCATACTACTCGTATACATCTTCTTCTCTGTTCAGCTTTGTAATGTTATCTAGTCCAACTGTGTGGCCCCTGTCCTCCACTTTCTCTGCCATTGGGCCTTTGTTCACTAATCAGGGTTTGGAGCAAAGTTATTTTCCACTTGTTTAAAGTCTCTTTGTTTTTCTAACTAGCAAATCCTTGGCTCTGCCAGTATCTCAAATTCTATTTATATGCTTTAACTACAATGTAAAAGTGACCCTGTTGCCACACCATTTGTTTCAACAAAACATTTCCCATAAGATCATTGATGAATGTAAAATAATGTATGCATGTAATTTACCTGTGTAGACACCCAAAAGCCCAGAGACTGCTGCTGGGCAAATCCATCTTGGATGTGACACTGTATGCTATTCACCTTCACTCCTCCCCTAGTAGCTACATAAAAAGTTGTGTAGGGAGGGTGGAGAAGCCAGGCCAGCACAGATAGTCATAGATTAGACACTCTCAGAATAGGAGAGGGCTATGATGTGGCAGGAGGGACATGGCTGTGCTGGGAATTGATTCCTCCTGGTGTAGTCAAATTTTTAAAGCAGTATTAAATCCAAAAAACGAAATTTGAGTATATTGCATATTGGTTGTTGCATTAGTTTTCTTTCTTTTAGTCTTTTTTGCTTTATTTTCACCTGATTTAGCCAGTAACACACCTGCTGCCTTAGCATGTCTCTACTCTGGATGAAGGAGCAACAGAGGCATCTTTAGACATCCACATTGTCAGTCTGGAGAGAGGATAGTGTTAGATGCACTAGTTGATCTAGATGGACCTGGCTAACAGATTAAAACTGAACTCCAGCTAACAGTTTTGAAGCAGTTAGCGCAACAGTATTTTTCTCCATTTTGGATTAAGGTTTTCCATAAATTATCTAAAGATGGGACCGGCCAAATTTCTATCAGTGCATGGCTTTTCCCACTTGACAGCAGGCACGGTGCATATAGGAATATGGAAGCCTCCTTTAACAGTAAGGGAGCACCCAGATACCACCCCATGTGAAAGAATAAGGGGTAAGAAAAAAAAAGTCCCACAATGTACATCCATCTCCAACAACATCATCCAGCACTGTAGATCCATGTGCACTATACCTGATGCATGATGATCTTGCCAAAGAAAAAAAAAACATCAACCACCGACACATATCTGGTTCTGTCACTTCACTCCTGCCGAATTACAGGTCCACACAGAACATTGACATAGAGCTAACATTTTGTCTAGGCCTACCTTGAGGAAACACTTCAATAAAATAGGAACTACTTAGCATTCAGGAACAGGTAAAAAAAATGTAGGAGTATGTAATTACAATATAGCATACATATAGCATACAGAGTGCAGGAGTCAGAAGTATACAGGGCATTGGCGTATCATCCATGGGTGCAAGGTGTTCACTGAACACGGGCCCTGAGGGGTGGGGGGGCCCACAGTGCTCTGACCAACACTGCACGTAAGTATGATCTGTCCGTGGTTGACAGCCAGGGTTTGCACACGGGTCCACTAATTTCATGATACGCCCCTGATACAGGGTTTACAGTGGTTGCAATTGCAACCGGGCCCCATGCTCCAGGGGGCCCGTGTCCCTCCCTTTTACACCTGAATAGGAGGGATGGCGGGGGCAGCATTTAGAAGAACCAATCTCCTCCATTTTCCTCCTAATGGAGTAGATTGGTTCCTCTATATGCTGCCTCCACCGCCCCTCCTATCCAGTTTACTTGTCTTCTGCTGTTCCCAGGGTCCCTGTGTGCTTCCCTGCCCCCCCCCCCCCCCACCTCCCCACAGAGCTGCTGTCTTCCCCCCTTCTCTCTCCTGCCAGCTGCTGTAGAAGATGTGTCATGATGGAGAGATGGGAATGGGTGGGTAAATTTGTAATTTACCGGCTCCTTCTTGTTCTGAATGGACGGAGTCAGTGATTGGTACCAATTGGTTGATTCATAACTGAAGCATAGTAAACTGTACTGTACTGTTACTATACTTCCATTTCTGAATGAATGGGAGGCTCGGTGCACAGCTATTCCTGTCCATTCATTCTGTGCAGCTGAGGCTACACAGATGAAGATCGAGAGCTGAAGTTTGTTTAGACCCCTGATATCTCATCAAAGCCCCCCCTACAGGGCTCCTAAAAAAAAAATTGAAAAAATTTGTAAAAATAAAATTGTAAAAGAAATAAAATGAGTAATAAAAAAATAATACAATTAACATAAAAATTAAAAACTACTGACACAAGTGAGGGAACTATCAGGATTGCAAAAGTCTCAATTGTAATCGGGCCCTGGCATTTCACCACCATGGGGAGGCCTGAAGATGGAAGAAATGGGGCCCGCTGCAGAACTTGTGAATGGGGCCCCACTGCGGTACCATAATAAAGGGATAGGAGTAAAGGGCCCTAGGATCAGTGGGCAGAGGGAAGGGCCCTGGCCAAGGGTCAGGGGGGCCCTTCATAATTTCTTAATTTCTTGCACCAGGGCTCTGAAGGTTCTAGTTACACCTCTGGGAGTGTATAATGTTCAGGGTAAAGTAGTCAGAATACAGTGGTCGGGCTATACAATGTGCAGTCCAGAATACAGAGTTCAATGACAAAAAGTATGTAATACAACAGTAAAAGGTATGTACTAAACAGGAAAGCATACAGAATATGTATGAAATTTACTGTTTAAGTTACATAATGCTGACTGCTGCAATTGGAGTGCTGTGTCATTCATTGCTTACTGATGACCACTAGCATTGTATACTGCGCTAAACATTATATAATCCTGATCCCCACTCTCTTTACACTAGGCTGTGTATTACATACTCCTGACCACTGCACTCTGTCACCTGTGCTGTACATTACATAATACTGCATGATGAACTCTGTATGTTGTAATTGTACTTTACACACTCCTGACTGCTGCATACCCACAGCACAGATTGGTCAGTGTTATGTAACATATAGTCCTTCCTACACAGTGCAGTGGTCAGGAGTATGTAACTTATGTCCTAGCATTCCTATTGCACGGCTCAGGAATATACACCCCATTATACAGTGTGCAGCATTTAAGGTAGGGTTGCCACCTTTTCTTCAAACCAAACCCGAACACTTTAGCGGCACAGGGCAAATTTGTTTTTTGCAGTTAACGTTTTAGGATTATAAATGCCTTGGTGCCCCAAGGAGAGTAGTAATGCAGAGCTCATATCACGCTGCGGTGAACAGTGGTTGTAGCCAAATTGCCCTTGCTGACAACATTGCCATGCCCTTCAGTGATGTGGAGCCTTCTCCCAGACAGCCACCCACAGGTCCCATACAGCAACAGATTTGTGTGTGACTATCTCGGTTACTTGGGTAGCCACAGCCGGTCTGAATAATGTGTCCGTGTTTCAGGTGGACTGTCTGGGTGAATCCTGGACAGGTAAAAACCCTAATTTAAGGGTACAGTTCAGTGGCTATTGATACTTAATTTACAGTACAACAGTAAGAGGTATGTTACATAAAGCACAGCATACAGAGTATAGTGCTCCCAAGTTTATAATGCATAAGTTATGTTACAAAATCCTGACCACTGCACCCTGTATGCCATGCCATACATAACATACGCTTTACTATTGAACTCTCTAAGCTTTGCTGTTCCCAAGTAAATTTCCCTCCTCCTCCTGAAGAAAACCTGCTCCCTCAAATAATCTTCCCCCCAAAGTAACCATCCATGTTCTCCTCTGCACCCCTCTTTGACTGCACCCCATGCCCACAGCTCACCTCTGTTCCCCCTTCCTACAGCTTATCTCTGCCCCCCTTCTACATTTTACTTCTGCATCTCCTGTCTACAGCTCACCACAGAGCTCATCTCTGCACATCCCACCTACCTCCATCCACATATCTTGCCTCTACACACCTCCTCCATCCACAACTCTCACCTCTGTACCCCCCACTTTATCCACAGCTCTCATCTCTCTGCACAGCTTTCTCAACTTCATTCACAGATTTCACCTCTGCTGGTCATATAACTAAAAGCCTTAACCTATGATTATGCCAGATTTTTGCATCTCAAAGCGGTACATTGTTTTTCATAGAAATGTGGCGTTTTATATTGTAGGCCTGTAATTCTTAGGAATAACTCACTTAAATCTGTCCAAACAAGAGACTAGTAGACATCCCGGGTATGATAAAGTTTGAAACAACGAAATCATAAATGATAATATAATAAATAACTATAAATAATTATCAAAAATAATATTATAATAATAATAATTACATGTATTCAATAATTTAATCAAATCAAAAACACTGAAATTTGCTCAGTTGCAGAATTGTCGCTGTCGTCACTTTCAGTTTCTGATGATGAATTTCCCCACAAATCAGCATCGCTCAATTCTGCAAGTGATTCTTATTTACTATCGGTGTTTTCTAGCTGATAAAAAAAACACTTTTGATTTAAAGGGACGCTTTTTGGATGCCATGGACATTCTCATGTTTCCAGGCAGAAAGAAAGAATGGCATATAAAAGTGCATGCAGGGCACTGGACAAAGCCCTAGGGACAAAAGGGATGTGAAATGATTTCATACAGTAATGTAATCTTACAGATCACAGTGTACTGTATGTGTTATGTGTGTTTCACTTTTTGAATTTGCCGGTGGGCTCCGCCTCCATGCGACGCAACGCTCACAGGTAACGGAGTCCGGCATCGCGGTGAATCGGACGGAGAACACAGCCCACAGACAATGCGGGAGGACATTGCAGGATCCTGGGGACAAGGTAAGCAACTTTGCCTGGATCCTGTGATGCTATCCTGAGTGTGGCTCGGGGTTACCGCTATTGGCAGTGAAAATTCACCCTAAGCCACACTGGGATACCGCCAGGGAGGTAAATGTAATATTAAACCTACAATTTTTTTTTTTTTTTAAATAATAAACATGTCATACTTCCCTGCACTGTGCAATGATTTTGCACAGAGCAGCCCCGATCCTCCTCTTCTTGGGTCCCCCACTTGCGCTCTAGGCTGCCGAGTGCCCCATTAGAATGCCGCTTGCTATGGGGGCATTTGAGCTTGCTCCCTCCCAAGACGCCCCTGTGTGTCTATGGGACACACAGAACATGGCTCAGTCCCGCCCTCCGCTCCCTCCTCCCCAGCTGTGATCAACAGCAGCCAGAGCTGCTGCTTTGTCTCAGCCAATGAGGAGGCAGAGACCCGGAAGAGCTCTCATGCACATTGCTGGATCATGATTGGGCTCAGGTAAGTATGGGGGGGGGGATCTGGGGGGAAGCTGCATGCAGTAGGTTTTTTACCTTCACATAGCGCCACTTTCAGTCACATGATGTGTGCTGAAGGGAGGAATAAACAAATCCTCCTTTTCAACAAAGATCCCATGGCCAAATGCCTAGGCTTTTTGCTATGTGATAAACACTGCTGAGCGCCTGCTGCAGCATTTTTCCAAAATTTTAAGTTTTAGCTGTTCTATTACACCTCACTTCACCCTACTACAACTGCTAATACACTTTTGTGTTAACATTTGAGAGCAAATCAGTTTTAAATGCAGATTTGTACTCAAAATATTTGTAAAAATGAATAAAACTAATTGATGCAGTTAATAAAGTGAGTTCTTATTCTCCCCCCATCCCCAAAATGTGTTCCTGAAACCATAAAAATATCTCTACTACGTCAGCTGAAAAAGGAAAGTGCCAAGGCAAAGAAAATTCCTGAAGAAAGTCTAATATTGTATATCATTCAAGTGCAAATGTTAACTAGTAAGCAGAAACTGAACTTGATGGCAGATTGATAGGTTTTGGCTCATCCGGGCTGACCGTATGATTATTTTCATGTCTGCTATGAAGCCGCTGCTCAAAAATGGTTGATTTTGCGTAAAGAGAACGTTTTCTTTTAAAAGTCAACATGTACTCAAATGATTTAGAGGGAGTCTGGACTTTTTTTTTGTTATATAAGCTCTCCATATTAGATGCTTGTAAAATAACGTTGTTATGCAAATATAGAGTATAAGTATGATAGAGGAAGAGATCAGATGAAGTTGAAAAAATTTTAAAAATATAAAAATAAATGACCAAATAAGTATTACTGTGTCCCTACCAACCAAGTGCCATGGAACTCTTTGCCTTCAACACAGCAATACAAAGAAATGTGTCACACATATGCTTTGTCTGCTAAATGTGCACCTGTGGCCATGCTATGGGCATTTAAGTATCTTCATGACAAGCTGTAAATTAGTTTCAAAACAAGCCATCACTGGCCTATGTAGCTGCAGGCACTGTGGAGCAATTCCTCCTAAAATTGCAAGCAGAAAACTGAAATTGTCCTTCGATCAGTGGCTCAGTTTCCCCTGCTCCCCCATCCCATTAGTAATCCACCAGCTCAGCTCCCCTGATCCCCCCTCCCAGCAGTGACTCAGCAGCTTGGCCCTGAGCCCCCTTCCCTTCTAATCTCTAGTGTAGATACAGAGTAGGTGTTCTGCATACTCCCAACTTTTTGAGATGGGAAGGAGGGACACCTATTAGCAAGAGTATGTAGGCACCGGACACACCCCCTGCCCCACCCCCTTAAAAGAGGATTTATATATATATATATATATATATATATATATATATATATATATATGCATTAGTTAACCCCACTAGTGCTTTTTTTATCACTACTATTCTTTTATACTGGCTTTTGAAAGTTTCAAGTGCAGAAATATAGAAATTAAATGAATCGTTTAGCACTATTATACACTTTTTGAAAGATAAATAGTGCATTTTATATATAACTACAGATCAGACCAAAATGAGAGACAGATGAGGAGGAAAGATGGACAGAGGGCCTTTGTTCCAAATCAGGGGCAGTCCCTCTAAATCAGGGGCAGTCCCTCTAAATCAGGGGCAGTTGAGAGCTATGGCTCTGTGAGGGAGAAACAAGGGGATTTGGGCTACTGAGGGTAAAACTTTTTTTAAAAAGTTTTTTAGTCCTTTCTATCATGAACTTAATAAAAAAATTGCTCCACAGTGTCTGCAGCTTCAGAGGCCAGTGAGACCTCAGGTCGTCCTAAAGTTGGTTTACTCCTGTTACGAATGTGTAAATATTTGCATGTGCATAGCCACTCCAATCACAGTTTCACTTTAAGGTCCAACATTTCTGCAGAACTATAATAGAACTAGAATAATTTTATTTTTATTTGTTTTCACAAAGTAAAACATGAACAATATAAGACTACCATTCCATAACTGATACCCCACAGATATCTAATCCTTTAGGCTGGGTTCACTCACATGCAGCTGCAGTTTGATGTCCGGAGTCCAATGCTTTTCTGCTCACCGGTTCAGGTGCGATTCAGGTGCAAATTTCTATCTGAATTTACACCTGAACCGGACCCAAAAACGCACAGGACCCTTTTCAAAACCACACCGCAACCGCCCCGCACATGTGTGAACTGCCTCCATTGAAAGCCGGTCACATTCACATGTTATGCGCATCCAATTGGCATATATGTGAACCCAGCCTCAATCCTTTAGAAGCAAAATAAAGGGTTTTGCAAACCATGGCATTAAGACATTTTACAGCACATCGCAAAAACAATATAAAAGATCACATTATTTTGTTGCATTGTATGCATTGTTTTTTATTTTTTTCCAAGTTCATTTTTTAAGTCCCCATCCCCATTGGGTTTCATTGGGTGTCACAAGTATGCGCATATTTTCATTCTTCATGCGTACGGCACTTGGCAAAGCAAACTATTTGCGAAACGTCGTCAGCGTGATGGGACCTCTTCCATCCACTGGCTTCTGCTCCTAACTGCCTTGCACTTTTCAGCCTAGCTCGGCACGGCAGATCCGAGGATTGACGTCACCACGGACGTAGCCGTAGCTCCGTCCATCCCTTCGTCCAGTTGCCGGCTCTCCTGTCAGACACGGTCCATGCCAGGGCCATCGGATCCAGGGATCTCAGAGGGGTCCTCGGCACACTCACAAACCACCGATCCCCCCAGCCCTAGGAGCCCTTTCCACCCTTGTCAGCCCAGAGCGGCCGCACACAGAATCCTCCACCTGGGGCATCGTTCATCGCCAGTCTGAAAATAAGTGGGGCAGGCTGACCACCATCGCAGGAGCCACATGTATATGTTTGTAAGTAATCTTAATAAACAAATTGTTTTTAACTGACTCATGGTCGGATTGCTCCATTCATACTGCTATTATCCACTAAGCTGGGGCATGTGCTATATCCTTGTGCTAGAAGCGCCATAACATTGATTCAAGTTCACCCCTTCATGCGTACGGCAGCCCATTTTTTTTTAGCTTTTAGCTATATATATATATATATATATATACACACACACACACACTTTATTACCAAAAGTATTGGGATTGGGACGCCTGCCTTTGTACACACATGAACTTTAATGGCAACCCGGTCTTAGTCTGTAGGGTTCAATACTGAGTTGGCCCACCCTTTGCAGCTATAACAGCTTCAACTCTTCTGGGAAGGCTGTCCACAAGGTTTAGGAGTGTCTATGGCAATGTTTGACCATTCTTCCAGAAGAAGATTTGTGAGGTCAGGCACTAATGTGAATGAGAAGGCCTGGCTCGCAGTCTCCACTTTAATTCATCCCAAAGGTGTTCAGGTTGAGGTCAGGACTCCACCCCAAAGTTACTCATCCATGTCTTTATAGACCTTGTTTGTGCACTGGTGCGCAGTCATGTTGGAAGCGAAGGAAGGGGCCATCACCAAACGTTTCCTACAACTATGAGAGCATGAAATTGTCCAAAATGTCTTGGTATGCTAACACCTTAAGAGTTCCCTTCACTGGAACTAAGAGGCCAAGCCCAACCCCTGAAAAACAACCCCACACCATAATCCAGTGCACAAAGCAAGGTTCATAAAGACATGGATGAGCGAGTTTGGGGTGGAGGAACTTGACTTGAACTGAACTGCACAGAGTCCTGACCTAAAGCCGATAGAACACCTTTGGGATGAATTAGAGTGGAGACTGCGAACCAGGCCTACTCATCCACATCATTGTCTGACCTCACAAATGGAACTATAATATAGTGTGTGTATATATATATATTTATTTATTTCTTTTTTTTCAAGTTCACTTTTTAAGTCCCCATTCCCATGGGTGTCATTGGGTGTCACACTTGTGCATACGGCAGCCCATTTTTTTTTTTGAATTTCAAGCTTTTTTTTTTTTTATAGGGTTCATACAGTTACATATGTCATCAAAAGTTAACTGGTACATGGAGGAATCCACAGAATGTAGTACAACATCTATTCTCTACGTATATGTGTGTGTTTCTTTGAGGGTCTCATGGCGTGGTTTAGCTGTTTTAAACAGTCTTGAGGTAACAAAACATCCTTTTACTAGGTAGCTTGGTCTACAGCAGTTATATCCATCTGCTTGCTACAACTGTTTTTTTTTTAAAGCGGAGTTCCACCCCAAATGTGGAACTTACGCTTTAAGGGAAGATGACCCCCTGACATGTCACAATTGGCATGTCATTTTTTGGGGGGGGGGGACCAGAAGGAAGTTCACCTTCCTCCCCTCCCACCCGGCGATCTTCTGGGACACGTCCCAGGTCCCAGAAGATACACTGACCATTCACAGCACAACTAGTGCATGCGCAGTGCGCACCCGGCTGGTGCCCACACTTGTGATGCCGGTGCCGCAAGAGAAGATCGAGTCTTCAGGCGGCCGCATCGCTGAAGTGTGGGACAGGTGAGTGTACAATTGTTAAGACTTTTAACTGGGTGGAACTCTGCTTTAACTGCACTTTTATGCGTGCTTTGGCACACATAAATATGCCTTTATCTGAGCATATTTGGGGTTCAATTAAGAATAAATGGTACCACAACGGTAATGCATGTTTGTTGAATGTTTTGTGAACACGTGCAAAATCGTAGGATTTTATAAGCATTCATATGCAACAGCAGTGTGAACATAGACTAACATTTAAAGTACTAAAGGCAACATACATATTTTAGTAAATCCTCATATAAATACCTGAAAGTTACACATGGTAATAAATATAATAACTGAAATCATTATTTTCCTACCATATAGTTGCAACTGGTGTCTGTAATCCCCTCTACAAGTTCTCCTTTGTTGTATATGGTTAGTGATGATGGGATGAGTTCAGCAGAGCAGAACAGAGCTCAGATGTCATTTCCTTTCAGTGAACTGGCTTGTCTATCCCTCAGTCCTCCAGCCTTCTATCATGCTCAGTCTATTTTACATAACACACACCCATCTGCCAATCAATTGCTGGGTGTGTGCTATGTAAAACAGCACAAGTCAGTACAGGTTCACTTCCACACAGCTCTGTCTATTAATCTGTGTGCTTCTCTCTGCCTGCTTTCCTCTGGTAGTTTGTAAACTGGCAGAACAGAAGCCTAGCTAGGAGCTAGAACAAAGGCAGGCAAAGGCAGGACATAAGTGGGAGTGGGCAGGGCTTCATGGGCCGATCGTGGGCGGAGCCTAATCTGGACTTTTTTGTATAATGAAGTGCCTGAAATTTCCCTGTACTATAGGAGCACCTCCCCCAGTGATGTCAGGAAGTTTCTGCAGAGAGATAGAGGCAAATGGGGACAACAGGTGTTCAACACAGGCAATTAGAAAGCCAGGAAGTAAAGTTGTCCCCTCATTAATTGAAGTGCATATGAGAGCTGGGGACAAGGTAGATATCTCAACATCCTTACTGCTTTTTGCAAAACAATCAGTGACATATTTAACAGACTATATAGGTGCATAACATATTGATTCCTTCATTTTGACCATATTTCTACTTTAAGTCTATTTCATGCAAAGCATGTTTTTGGACTTTGTGTTTTTTTTTTACTTTAGCATGAGGAAAATAAGCCTACTTCTAAATCGTAAGTGGCAATTGTTTATAAAAGTAAAAAAAATTTAAAAAAAACAAGTATATTCAACTTATGCATCAAGTTTGTTCAAATGTTTCTGCATCAGTACATGTGGCATGAAAACCTTTCCTCCGTTACGGAAACATCGTAAAAATGTTTTTTTCCTCTCCCTCTCTCTATTTCTCTCTCTCTCTCTTTCTCAAATCTCATATGTTTGCAATTTAAAACTATGAAATTATACCTTCTCACTCGAGTTCCCACAATGAAAGGGGCATGGCCATTGTAAGAAAAAAAAAAGAGAGAGAGAGATAATTGTACTGGAATTAAAGGACGCCAAACCCATCCTTGACAGGAAACCCGCAGAAGATGTGGTGTCCAATTGGGCAGCAGTGACCAAGCCAAACCGCAGAGACTCGATGCTTTAATCAGTCCCATTGCTGTGAAGATCTGGGGAAGCAAAGTCAGCAGGAGCCTCTGCCAAGGCCTCAGCCTCAAGTCCAATCACCGAAGCCTAAACTCAGCTGAAAATTGTATAGTGCATATGAGAGGTGGTAACATGTCTCCCTCTGTGGTAACATGCGGATATTATTATGCAGTCAGCAAGCGATAACAATAAACCCCTCTGTGGACCATTACACGTCTTTCTGTTTACAGGAATGCTATTGAGTTCAGGCTATAGTTGTACACTGTATTTATCCACAGTTAGCTACTCAATCTTGCAGACACATGTCTCCATGCAGAGCATTCTGGGATTGTTTCTAATATAGCACAGTGTCCTGTTTAAAACTGATTGAAGCTTTTTTTGTTTTACATTTCGAACACCAATTCTGGCAATAAGTAAAGTCAAACAGTGAGCTGTAACAGTGTATGTAAACCCAACATCTATTTTGTAGTATGTTTGGCAATGGCATCATGCCTCAGTATATAAAGTTTTTTTAACCACCTTATGTCTGGCCATTGTAACTAAAAGGCACAGAGCCAAATGGAGCGGCTCTGCACCATGTGATCACTGTTGTGTCCAATTACAGCAATCACCAATGTAAACAATATAGTGCTGTTTACATTGGTGACCCCTCCCCTTCCTCTCACAATATTGGTATTCTAGTTGCTGTTACGGAGAATAGGAGAGAATGCCCACATCCCTATTCAAATAGACTCTATAGACAGGACCCTCTCATGGGATTCTGTAGGGCATGGACTCCAACATACGTTAAAAATTTATATCAAAAAATGTTATTGGTACATATTAACCACTTCAGCCCCGGAAGGTTTTGCAGCTTTAGGACCAGAGCACTTTTTGCGATTCGGCACTGCGTCGCTTTAACGGACAATTGCGCGGTCGTGCGACGTTGGAAGGCCCCGACTTCACCAATTATACATGGTTATTGTAAAAAACTATATTTAAAAATTGCATACAACCTCAGGTACGGGATGTCTTAGGGTACTCTCCCAGGACAGATATCTCAGATAAACTTATCCCTACACCCGTAAGAGAGGATAAGAGGCATTGTCGTTGATCTTATGGTTATAACACTCTCCTTCCCCTCCCCAGTGGTTACATTTGTCGTGATATAACAAATGTAACCACTAACGACATTAACCTGTGTTGTCACTAGTGTACCACGTCTCGGCGAGGTAAACCGAGACACGGAAAATCAATGTTACCGGTCTGTATTCCACCAATTTTTTTGA
>BLSH010428867.1:1126392-1179672 GCA_018402905.1 Glandirana rugosa | reverse complement strand
ACCTGCAGGGGGAGAGCTAGGGGTTAAGTGTGTTCCCTGGGTGTGTTCTTACTGTGGGGGGGTTGGGCTAACATGGGCATGAGAGATCTAACTGATCCCAGTGACAGGGATCAGTAGATCACCCATGCCCCACTGACAGGGCGGGGAACCGCCGTGTTTACATCGGCGGTTCCCCGTTCTTTGCCCTGTAGCCGCTCATCGCGGCTCGCCGGCGGACATCGGGTCCGCCCGAGCCGCGGGCACACTCCTCAGGAGTGCGGCGGGTGCGCGCGCGCGCCGCCGGCGGCGCGCGCGCGCCCCCTGGTGGCCAATATGCAAATCGCCGTATATTTACGGCGATTCGCGCAGGGCTCCCCCACTGCCGCCGTAAAAACACGGCGCGCGGTGGGGAACCGGTTAAAAAAGGATTCAGATGGAAGAATAAAAAAAATACCAATGTGGTTACAGTGCAGTGAATTTTATTGGTGATTACAAGATGATAACCTCAGTTCTCTGTCAGTATAGAGCAAAGAGATAGAGTTGAACCCAATGCGTTTCGAGTGCTTAAAGGCTACGTTCACCGTTGTTCACCTTTTTTTTCTAAATTCCAGCTCCCCTATGTACAGTACCTCACAAAATGAGTACACCCCTCTCATTTTTGTAAAGATTTTACTATATCTTTTCATGTGACAACACTGAAGAAATTACACTTTGCTACAATGTAAAGTAGTGAGTGTACAGCTTGTATAACAGTGCAAATTTGCTGTCCCCTCAAAATATCTCAACACGCAGCCATTAATGTCTAAACCACTGTTAACAAAAGTGAGTACACCCCTAAGTGAAAATGTCCAAATTGGGCCCAATTGGCTATTTTACCTCCCTGGTGACTCATTAGTGTTACAATGTCTCAGGTGTGAATGCGGAACAGGTGTGTTCAATTTAGTGTTATCGCTCTCACTCTCTCATACTGGTTACTGGAAGTTCAACATGGCACCTCGTGGCAAAAAACTCTCTGAGGATCTGAAAAAAAGAATTGTTGCTCTACATAAAGATGGGCTAGGCTATAAGAAGATTGCCAAGACCCTGAAACTGAGCTGCAGCATGGTGGCCAACACCATACAGTGGTTTAACAGGACAGGTTCCACTTAGAACAGGCCTCACCATGGTAGACCACAGAAGGGGAGTGCACGTGCTCAGCGTCATATCCAGAGGGTGTCTATGGGAAATAGGCATATGATTGCTGCAGAGGTTGAAGGGGTGGGTGGTCAGCCTGTCAGTATTTGGACCATACGCCGAACACTGCATCAAATTGGTCTGCATGGCTATTGTCCCAGAAGGAAGCCTCTTCTAAAGATGATGCACAAGAAAGCCTGTAAACAGTTTGCTGAAGACAAGCAGACCAAGGATATGGATTAATGGAACCATGTCCTGTGGTCTGATGACACCAACATAAACTTATTTGGTTCAGATGGTGTCAAGCATGTGTGGCGGCAACCAGGTGAGGAGTACAAAGACAAGTATGTCTTGCCTACAGTCAAGCATGGTGCTGGGACTGTCATGGACTAGGGCTGCATGAGTGCTGCCGGCACTGGGGAGCTGCAGTTCATTGAGGAAACCATGAATGCCAACATGTACTGTGACATACTGAAGCAGAGCATGATCCCCTCCCTTCGGAGACTGGGCCGCAAGGCAGTATTCCAACATGATAATGACCCCAAACACACCTCCAAGACAACCACTGCCTTGCTAAAGAAGCTGAGGTTAAAGGTGATGGACCGGCCAAGCATGTCTCCAGACCTAAACCCTATTGAGCATCTGTGGGGCATCCTCAAATGGAAAGTGAAGGAGGGCAAGGTCTCTAACATCTACCAGCTCCGTGATGTCGTCATGGAGGAGTAAAAGAGGACTCCAGTGGCAACCTGTGGGTTAAGGCAGTGCTGGAAAATAATGGTGGCAACACAAAATATTGACACTTTGGGCCCAATTTGGACATTTTCACTTAGGGGTGTACTCACTTTTGTTGCCAGTGGTTTAGACATCAATGGCTGTGTGTTGAGTTATATTGAGAGGACAACAAATTTACACTGTTATACAAACTGTACACTCACTACTTTACATTTAGCAAAGTGTAATTTCTTCAGTGTTTGTCACATGAAAAGATATAATAAAATATTTACAAAAATGCGAGGGGTGTACTCACTTTTGTGAGATACTTTACCAATAAAGCATTCATGTACTTTTTTTGCAAAAATAGCAACTCTTTTCATAAAATCTACAGACACTTACCTTACTGTCCTCCATTTATGTTTCCAAACATATCTATTGCTTCTGTCTTACTTTTTGAACAGACATTAGGTCATGACACAGGAAGGAGTTGACCAGCTGACCTCATTATCATACACCCTGCATTATCCACCGTCCTACCCACCATCCATTACCAGGTGCACATTTTTTTAAATGAAATGCAATAAATCAGTGATCACCCATCTCACTAAATCCACAATATACGATCAGATTGCATAGTGTATGACCATTTTTATACAAGTACATAGGAGGGAGTTGACAGAAATACTCAGCTGTCAAGCCCGGTTCACATCTTTGCATAGCGGGAACTCGCATTCCCACATGCTTTTTTTTTCTAGCGAGGGGTTTGAAGCATTTTCACCCATCAAACATAGGGCAGCCCATCCACCTGAATGGGCCACCCTATACGCAACAATTGCCCCAAAGAAGCTTAAGAACTTTTTTTAGAGTGGAGCTTGGTGCGTTGTTACTGCAATTTTTCTGCAGCACATTTCTGAAATGCAAGGAAACGCCCAGATGTGAATGGAGTCGCATTGTTCTGTGTTAACGTATCAATTTCACATTCAGGCCCCATTCACATCTAGCATAGTGGGGGCGAACGTTTTGTGGCTCGTTTTTTCCCACGACACGCATAGGGCAGCCTGTTGATTTCAACTGGCTGCATTACATGTAGCTTATGGGACATTTTGGCGTTTTGTGGATCACATGTTTTTGCAGCATTTGCCACTCCTTTTTTCACATGGCAAAATGTGTGCATGCTTCTGTGTTTGGTGTGCAGTTAACAATTAGGCCTCATGCACACAGGACGTTTTTTGACTGTTTTTCAGCAGCTGTTTTCAGCTGCAGATGTTTTTTTCTACAGTCAATAAACCCTCCAGCATGTTATCCTATGTGTTCATGCACACACAGGCTGTTCTCAACTGCTTTTAGCAGTGACATTTTTGAGCTGTAAAAAAACCCCAAGAGCTGAGGGTTTTTTTGGACTGTTTTCAGCTGTAAAAACATTCAAACACTTAAAAACGTCCAAAAATGCCCAAAAACGCTCAAAAACGCTTAAAACGTCAATCCCCAACATTTTTGGACGTTTTAGACCAATTGGAAAAAAAAACAAAAAAACGCTGACCCTTTAAAAACAGGAAAAAACGCAAAAAAAAAACGGCGGTACTATAACGCTGTTAAAAGCTGAAAACATCCCCGATAAGCTACTGACGTTTTTTGGCTGTTTTTTTTAACCACTTGCCGACCGGCAACCGCAAGTTGACGGCGACAAAGTGGCTCTATATCGCAAACCGCCATCATACGACGGCAGCTGCGAGATCCTGCACTGTGAGCGCACCCCGCCGGAGGCGCGCCCGCGCACTCACTGTGTTCGGGGGGGCCAGGGAGCGGGTGCAGCGGACTCGATGCGGCTAACCGCGGTGCCCCCCCGCACTGAAAGAACGGAGGTCCGTGTAAGTAAACACGGACCTCCGTTCTGTGAGAGGGGGAAGGGCTGTGATCACAGCCTGCCTCTACATGGAAGCTGTGATCACTTTCCTTCCCCTGCTAGGGCAGCCCACACACAGTTAGAACACGCCCAGGAAAACAGTTAACCCTTACAGCGCCCCCTGCAGGTTAACCCCTTCACTGCCAATGGCATTTACACAGTAATCAGTGCATTTTTATAGCACTGATCGCTGTATAAATGCCAATGGTCCCAAAAAAGTGTCAAAATGGTCCGACATGTCTGCCCCAATATCGCAGTACCTCTAAAAATCGCATATCGCCGCCATTACTAGTAAAAAAAAAAAAAAAAAAAAAACCCAGAAATTAATTCTCATCATCTGTAAACGCGGCCACTTTTGCGCAAACCAATCAATAAACGCCGATTGCGATTTTTTTTATCACAAAGATGAGGAAGAATATAAATTGGCCAAAACCGATGAAAAAAATGTTTTTTTATATTTTTCTTTTGGATTTGTATTTTAGCAAAAAGTAAGAAATTTGGGGTTTTTTTTGCAAAATTGTCGCTCTTCTTTTGGTTATAGCGGCGATCAGAAATGACGCAGCGATGATCAAATACCACCAAAAGAAAGCTCTATTTGTGAAAAAAAACGGACACAAGTTTTGTTTGGGTACAACGTCTCACGACCGCGCAATTGTCAGTTAAAGCGACGCAGTGCCGAATCGCAAAAAGTGCTCTGGTCCTGAAGTGTGAAATCCTTCCGGGGCTGAAGTGGTTAAAGTCCTGTGTGCATGAAGCCTTAATGGCACTTAAAGTGCAGCTACTAATTTTAGGTGTATAACGCTGGCCATACACTAAACGATCTGATATACTAATGTGCCACAAACAGGAAGTTAATATCACCAACCATTCCCATTTTATTAATTGTATCCATATAAATGGCCCACCCTGTAGATATATTTTGTATTATATCCACTTACCCCTGAAGAAGAGGAAAATGTAAGCTCTCGAAACGCGTTGGGTTCAGCTCTGTCTCTGCTCTGTACTGACAGAGAACTGGGGTTATATTCTTGTATTCACCAATAATGTTCACTGCACTGTAACCACTTCAGTATTTTTATATTCTTGCATCTGAATCCTTTTTAACATGTACCAATAAAATTCTTTGATATTAATTCTTAACTTATGTTAGTGTTCATGCCTTAAAAATCCCATGAGAGGCTCCTGTCTATAGAATCTTCCTCTCACAATGGAATGGAAGGAGGAAGATTTAATGAATTAATCCGTTAATTAAATTTGCAATGTAAGGTGGATGGGGGGAGGTAAAGTGATTGTAAAAAAAACTACCCATTCAGTTAAAAATAGAAATGAAAGACAAAACATTTGTGTATAGCTATAAAAAACCATTATAAATTCACTTATTCCCTTTTTTATAAACATGGTCACATTCCCTCTTTTCTCAGCTGCATAAGAGCAGGGAGGAGAATAAACAGCACACTGAGATTCCCAGTGAATGGCTGTGCAGCAGGGGCGTGTCAGGACAAATCTGATGATTGGAGGAGAGCACACTGAGTTCCCAGCATAGCTAGAGAACTGACCACAGTGTGCTCTCCTGCTTAGTGTAGTCAGTTTTTTATAGGAAAGCAGAGAGATTGACAGGAACTCCGGGCTTTCACATGAAGGAAGCAATACAAAGAGAACAGGATATATATTCTCATACAAGTACATGGTACAGCAGGCACATATCAGGAATGTTGGGGTAACAAACTCTTGCTGCCAGAGCTATTTTTGCATTTTTTGCACTCATTTGGAGCCTAAAGATTACCTAAAACCCCCAAAATATCACATATTTTCTAAAGCAGACACCCCGGAGAATAAAATGGCATGGTGTTTATTTATTTATTTTTTCACATAATATTAGTGCGGTGGTTAATTAAAGCAAAGTGTAAGAAAAAAAATACACTAATGTTATTTCTATGGCATACCAATAAAATAAATAAAAATAAAAGATAAGGTAGTGACAAGCAAATAGATAAATACCCAACATGCCAAGCCATTTCAGGGGAAGGGGTGCAAATGTACCAGGGGTGCTTGGAAGCAGTCAGCAAACCACTTCCATCTGACAGCCAATAGTGGGCTTGTCAGATTTATACACATTCCTGACTCCTATAGAAAAACAAAGCTAGAAAACTAGCAAGGGGAGATTGGGACTTTAAATGACACACGCTTGTGAGGAAAAGATATTGGATGGATATAGTAAAACAATTTATTTATAAATAGAAAAACCTGGTAATGGTACATAACATAATCAATATTCAGGTAAGTTCATGTTAAACCAGTTACATATTGTAGATTGGTAGGTACCTATATAGGTCCTATAGAAGTCAGGAGTGTGTGTAACCCCAGTCCCCTGGGTGGTAACAGCAAAAGGGCCACTGACCACCAATGATTGTTGGATAGTTTTGGGTGGGGGTTTAAGTGTCACTGGCCACGAATAATCAAGGTATTGCTTTTGGGGCTGATTTAAATTGTTTGGGGCTAATCCTTAGCATCTAATCATTGCACCCAATGGAAACTTTCTCCACTGATAGAGGAAGACTTGCACTTGGGAAAGTTTTAAAAGCTAACAGCATCCTTATTCCTTTTTTAGCCCCCTCAACAACAGCATGTTTTTTACTTCCAAACTATTGTGACAAATAATGAGATCACCTTGAGTTGTCCACTTTCTGAAAAAAAGGGTACTTTTGGGGGTGTCCGTACTGTCCTGGCATTTTTATATTTGATATATTTTTTACTAGAAACTAAGGGATACAGTCTTTTTTTTCAACATTTTCAATGTTATTTCCTTTATTTAGAAAAAGTTTTAAAAAAACAGGGATAACAAAAAAATATATATGTCTCAAAAAATTATATAAAATTCATCTTGGTACACTATTGCATGGCTGCGTAGTTGTCAGTCAAAATATCTCAACACTGAAAACGGCCTGGACAGGAAGGGGGGGACAATCCTGAGGTGGCTATGCAAATCATTTTTCAAATCCATTGCAAACTTTCCAACCTGAAGATCCTGACAGTAACCGCACTATACATATATGTGACGTGTCTTACCTGCTCAAATACATATAAATCAATTCAGCCATTTCTACATTCTTTAAACCATAATAAAAGCTGTGCACTTTACATTTTCTAAAACCAGGTACACGGGGGCTGAATGTCGGGAGACAATGGCCAGTTCAATAAAAAAACGGACGCATTTGGCCCATGTGTATGTCGGTCTGTCCGACAGAAGCTGGCCAAACCAGCATCCGACTGACTCTTGATCAGCGCTCTCAGCCAATGGCAGAGAGCCCTGATTAGAGTGTGTTGGTGGGCAGGGGGGCGTTCCCCTGTCAGAACAAAGCTCAGCAGGGAAGATCGCTGAATTAATTTTGCATGGTTAGTACAGCAGCTCTTGGGTTTAAGAAAACATCAATTAAACAACATAATACAACAAAAATGTGGAAAAAAGGTAAAAGTCAGGGAGATCTTTTTTTTACATTTTTTTATGTTGTGAGTGTGTTTTTTGATCACAGCATGCATGTTAGGATACAAATTAAATATCCAAAAAGATAAGTAAAGTATTTTTGTTACTTTTTGACCTCAACTCCTTTTTTTTTTTTTTTTTTTGATGTTTTGTGTTGTGTTCTAAGGTTTTTAGACAATAGGGAGAAAACAGAGCATACATAGCTACTATTGCAACAGATGCAGGCATCCAGTTGCTGTTGGTGTTTTTTATTTTTCTTTGGAACCTCAGGCAATAAGGCTCGGTTCACACATAGACAACTTATGATCCGACTTATGTCGCCCCAAGTCGCCTCAAGCCTCTTGACATCCGAAATCCCAATGACATGAATGGGAGCCGTCTTAATATACACTACTGAAGTCGCTCCGACTTCAAGGCTGCTTCGGAAAAGGTTCCTGTACTACTTCAAGGCAACTTCTATCCGACCTGTGCCCATCGAATTCAATGGAAGTCACCTCCAAGTCGGATCCCCCATCTATATAGAAGCGACTTTGAAGCGACTTTACAGTTAAAAGAAAATAATTTTTGAAGGCAACCCCCTCCCTCCCTTCTCTGATTGGCCACAGGCAAAGTCGCCTGGCATGGAGTTGCATTGTAAATCGCCTGAAGTCCCGTTTAAAATCGCCTAGCAAAGTCACGCCAAAGTCGGAGCGCCTATGTGTGAACCGAGCCTGGCAAATTATATAAAAAGGGGAAAGGGCATGAAATTATTTGACTTTTTTGTTACTTTTATAGAACTTGAAGAATGGGTATTTTATGTTTCTAAACAAATGCCTATTCATGTACTGAGTGTGACAACATAGCGAGTCATCAGTGAATGCTCATATCATGTTCTCAGCATTTTCAATTACTTGGGTTTACAATACAGTTCATTGGAAAGAAAAGTCCATTCATAAAGATATTTTTTAATGGACTTCATTATTTATGTGCATATTGTAAATACACTTTGAGAAAGCGAAATTAGGACAAGAACTCACCGTGTTGGTATATGCATTCAGCAGAGGGCAATTGCAGCAAACTTTTGGCAAATGGGAAACTGCAACACAATTTACCTTGTCTCCTGTTAGAAGTTCTGATTTCCCACTTCACTAAAAAAGTGTTCTGGTTTGTGTCTCTATTGGAGAGATTTCTGTTAAAGGGGAAACACACAGACAGCAATAAAAACCTACAAAACAAGGTCACTGTCCACCACCTATAACTGGCCACTACAGCAAGGAGCTATGGAGGGGCATCCACAAACAACAAACAAAGAATTCCAAGCTCAACTTACCGACCAGTCTGTCGCCAAACAAATTCACCTGTCTAACAGTAGCGTTTAAAAGGCAAGGGATTGGTTACACACATTTGCAATAAAAACCTGACAGAGGCTCTAGCCATTTTTGCTTTAACCATACCAAAACAAATAGCTCTGTCAGAAGTTTGACTTAAAGTCACGAAGGGGTGGCCACTTGCGTAAAAGAGCTCTTAAAGTGTATCTAAAATCAAAACTTTAATTTAGTTATGGATAGAGTAGTGAGGTTTAAACCTTTTGCTGCCAGGCCTTGCGCTCCACTATTAAACTGAGCTGGCCAAACCATTTTTCCTTTGCTTTTTTATTTTTCACTTACAGCTTTCAGAGTTTGTAAAATACCCCCAAACTTGAAAGCACAGGACCAGTAGAATAAAAAGAAGGTACTACTGATTTTAAAGGCCCCGCGATATTTGCGCAAATGTTTATCAAAACTATATTTTCCCTAAAAATACACTAAAACCATTATTAGGAGATAAACTCACCGCAAATTTGACAAAATTCATGCCAATTTCCTACTAAATATAAAAGCTTAACCTGTGTTGAGTTAATAAATAACAAATATTTGTAAATTTTAAATTGCGCTTTTTAATGAATTGGTGAAAATCGACCATATGCAAAAATGTAAATATCCAAATTTCTCTTAAAATCTTAAGGTTTTCATTTGTCACTTACAATTTTCTGAATTTGTAAAAGACCCCCCAAACCATATATTTTCTGCAAGCACATGACCTGTAGAATAAAAAAAAGTTGCTACTAATTTTTAAGGCCCCGTGATATTTGTGCAAATTTTTATCAAAACAATATTATTGCTAAAAATACACTAAAATAATTATTAGGAGATAAAATACAGCACATTTTACAAAATTCCTGCTACATTCCTACTAAATATAGAAGCCTAACCTGTGTTGAGTTAATAAATAACAAATATTTGTAAATTTTAAATTGCGCCTTTTTCCAAAATAGTGAAAATCAAACGTATGCAAAAATGTAAATATCCAAATTTCTCTAGAAATCTGGAGGTTTTCATTTTTCAATAACAGCTTTCAGAGTTTATAAAAGACTCCCCAAACCATATATTTTCTGAAAGCACATGACCTGTAGAATAAAAAAAAGTTGCTACTTATTTTAAGGCCCCGCAATATTTGCGCAAATGTTTAACAAAACAATATTATTGCTAAAAATACACTAAAATAATTAATAGGAGATAAAAATACAGCAAATTTTACAAAATTCCTGCTAAATTCCTACTAAATATAGAAGCCTAACCTCTGTTGAGTTAATAAATAACAAATATTTGTAAATTTTAAATTGCACCTTTTTGAGAAATGGTAATAATCAAATGTATGCAAAAGTGTAAATACCGAAATTTCTCTAAAAATCTGGAGGTTTTAATTTTTCACATACAGCTTTCAGAGTTTGTAAAAGACCGTCCAAACCATATATTTTCTGAAAGCACATGGCCTGTAGAATAAAAGGGCCGTGTTTGCCTGCTTGGGCATACACAGGTATTCTGTGCATTCCTGTGCAGGCAGTCTTATTCATGTCAGTTGGGACACAGTTGCAAGGACAGATCTGACGCCCATGCGAGTGTAGGTGCATGGCCTCAAACACAGACAGTGTGAGTTCAGGGACATGCGTCCACACGGATGTCAAGTTGGAAGCAGTGGCTGTGTCCTTGCAGCCACTGCATCCCAATTGACATGAATGTGACTGCCTGCCCAGGAATGCATGGAACACCTGTGCATTCCCGTGCAGCTGCTGTGTTCAAATTGACCACAATGGGACTGCCTGTCTAAATCTAACCTTACTATGAGTTTTATTTTTTTTACATTTTTTTAACACATACAATTTTTTTTATTTTTTTTACTTTTCTTTTTTGAGGGGGGCTTTGGAGAGACATCAGACCTCTAATATCTCTTTTTTGGGACAGGTGTCTAGAAGGGGAAAAAAATGTCCTGGTGATCACCTTCCACAGGAGTAAGTGAAAATCCAAAATTTTGAGTTGTCCCTAGAAAAACAGGAACAGAGGGGACACTTTGGAGATAGAAATACCAGAAATATGACCAGGTGCTGATAGTACCATGTCTTGATCCCAATATATACCATATATAAAAACAAATAGTTGCCCATGGGGCTTTAATTGAGGCATAATGCAAAAATAATAAAATATCATTTTATTATACAATAATTTGACACATACATAAACAATTATTTGATATGTCAAGCCAGTTAGTTACATATGTCAATATAAAATATGCATCAAGCTGACATATTTTCCATTTCATGCTTCACACAGCCAAACTAATTCTAGTTAAAAGAGGGATGCATCTTGTGACTCGACACGTTTTGTGAATACAATTTCACTTCTTCAGGAGTAGATGGCTCTTACAACAAATCTCTAAACTAAATAGATACATAAATTATATTAAAGCACTCCCTAGGAATGTGGGGGGTGTCAGCACCGTGCATATTGATGTATGTACACATTATGCCTCATTTAACCCCTTCACGCCGATGTAACACAAATATATGACCTCGCCTTGAAGGGGTTGTACTGGGGTGATGTCTACAGGTGCACGCATCACCCTGGTACCGTTTTTTTAGAGCCAGCGGTCGGCTTTCTTGTGGTGGCAATCGATGCGGTTAAGAAGCTGCCTGCCTGTTATACCAAGCAGCGTAAGGGGACCGGAGACCCGAACAAAGACGGAATTGGTTTCAATCGGGTCTCAGATCTAGTGACCCAGATGCGATGTCATGACATCACTTATGGTTTACAGAGGGCTTAAAGACACCAAAATTTAAAGCACTCCATCCCTCCGTGCTTACTCACAGAAGCAAATGAATACGTAAGTCGCGCCCGCAAATGTAAAAGGTGTTCAAACCACACATGTGTGGTATCGCCACAATCATTAGAGCAAGAGCAATAATTTTAGCACAAGACCTCCTCTATAACTCTAAACTGGTAACCTGTAGAAATTTTTAAAGCGTTTTAAGAACACTCAGTTTCATGAGTGTGCACAATTTTAAAGCATGACATGTTAGGTATCTATTTACTCAGCGCAACATCATTATATTTCACGTTATACAAAAAAAAATGGGCTAACTTTACTGTTTTTTGGGGGGGTTTTTATTCATGAAAGTGTATTTCTTTGCATTTGAAAGACCATTGTGCAAATACAGTGTGACATAAAATATTGCCATTTAATTCTCTAGGGCAGTGGTTCTCAACTCCTGTCCTCAGGGCCCACTAACAGGTCAGGTTTGCAAGATAACTTAAATACATCCCATGTGATCTAATTTGCTGCTCAGTGATTGCAGTATTCTAATCTACATCTCCCCAAGGTAATACTTAAAATCTGGCCTCTTAGTGGGTCCTGAGGACAGGAGTTGAGAACCACTGATCTAGGGTCTCTGCTCAAAAAAATATATATAATGTTTGGGGGTTCTAAGTAATTTTCTAGCAGAAAATACAGATTTTAACTTAGACATGAAGGGGTTAAAGTACAATGGGCAACTGTTTGTTTTCATGTATGGTTCACTTTGGAGATATTTAGCTTTACTTCCTGTTGTGTCTACAGGACAGGAAATTAAGGGACATCTTTTAAATGGGACATATATGGCAAAAAACCTTCTTTAATCTGGTCATGTACTAGTCATGTACTAGTAGAAATTTGTTTAAAAATTTTCATTTTTTTTTATTACAGGTACCTATATAGCGCCATCAATGTATGCAGCACTTTACATATATATATAATGTGCATTCACAACAGTCCCTGCCCTCAAGGAGCTTGCAATCTAAGGTCCCTAACTCACATTCATACAAACACATACTAGGGCCAATTTAGACAGGAGCAAAATAACAACATGTCTTTGGAGTGTGAAAGAAAACCGGAGCACCCAGAGGAAGCCCACACAGGCACAGGGAGAACATACAAAGTCCATGCAGGTAGTGCTGTGGTTGGAATTCAAACCAACAACCCTAGTGCTGTTAGTCAAAGGACTAAAAGGACTTTCATACCTATTCAAGGTATGACTACCTCAACTGGTAAATAGGGGCACCAGGAGAATAAATAAGGGATATTTAGAAGATTGTGTACAGGAATGTGTACTAAAGACATCTTTTATTGAACTGTTCATTTGTTATCTTTAACAACGTCAGTAAAGAACATTTATTGTTATTTAACTTGGCCTGGTCTGAAGTTACCTGAGGACAACCTTAAAGGGGTGCATGCATGCATGGCATATCAAAAGAATGGGGCTTATTAACGGGCAAGGCAAAATAGAGAAGATGCAGTACCAATGTCTAATATCAGAGGCGTAACTAGAACCTTCAGGGCCCCGGTGCAAGAAATTATGAACGGCCCAACTGACCCCTGGCCAGGGCCCTTCCATCTTCTCGCTGATCCTGGGGCCATTACTCCCATCACAGGTCCCTTTATTATGGTCCTGCAGTGGCACCCTTTCACAAGTTACTGCCATCTTCGGACCGCTCCCAATGGTGGTGAAATGCCAGGGCCCTGTCGCAGTTGCAACCTTTGCAATCCTGATAGTTCCTTCACTGGTGTCAGTAGTTTTTATTTTTATTATTTTATTACCATTTCTTTTTATTTCTTTTACAATTTTATTTTTACATTTTTTTACAATTTTTTTAGGAGCTCTGTTGGGGGCTTTGATGAGATATCAGGGGTCTAAATAAACCTCAGCTCTCAATTTCCATCTGTGTAGCCTCAGCTGCACAGAATGAATGGACAGGAATAGTTGTGTACCGAGCCTTCCATTCATTCAGAAATGGAAGTATAGTACAAACAGTTTACTATGCTTCAGTTAAGAATGAACCAATTGGTACCAATCACTGACTCTGTCCATTCAGAAAAGGAAGGAGGCGGTAAATGACAAATTTACCGACCCATTCCCATCTCTCCATCATGACACATCATCTACAGCAGCTGGCAGGAGAGAGGAGGGGGGAAGACAGCAGCTCTGTGGAGGGACCAGGGAAGCACACAGGGATCCTGGGAACAGCAGAAGACAAGTAAACTGGATAGGAGGGATGGCGGGGGCAGCATATAGAGGAACCAATCTCCTCTATTAGTAGTAAAATGGAGGAGATGGGTTCCTGTAAATGCCGCCCCCTCCATCCCTCCTATCCAGGTGTACAAGGGAGGAGATAAAACCAGCGCAACAGAAAATGAATAGATATATATGTGCGTTCACTTATGAGTGAAGTGCAAGGAAGAGCTGCGTGTGTATGAGTGATAAACCTGTATGACAAGAAATGGATGGATCACCGCGCTCTCCCTGGTTCCTGCAAATGTGATGGACCCCCTGTCCCAAATGGGTATAGGGACGTGGTGGGCCCCTAAATAATGTGTATCAATAAAGTGCTAGTGCTAAAAAACCAGTGCATACATACATTGCTAGTGCTGGATAATGATGTATAACCAATGGTGTGGACTAAGTCGCATAAGTATCTGACATAAACACAATATGTGCAAAATAAGCAAAGTGCAAGAGTGAAAATCTATTAAAGTGATCAAAATGGATAGTGCAAACAGTGCAAATGTGCAAATAATGCTAAGAACATACACACTCCAATCAGTACAAAGTGAACAATATCTGTGTCCAATGTGCACACTGTACTCCAATAGTGTGCAAAAGCATCAACTCCGACCAGTCCAAAAGATGAACAGTCCCACTATTAATAATTGCAGACACCAGGATAGTGCTGCATGCTTGGGACCTGTGAATGAATGCTGTGCCGCTCCGTAGTGCTTTTTCACCAGGCACCCTGATTACACAACCCACTTACCAGATGAAGTGGATTCCCATCACAGGAATCTGTCAGCGCCTTGTGTCAGTGGGTGTGTGCCCGAATCCTCCTGCGTCCTGGGACAGCTGGTGCTGGGATGGAAAAAATGTCCTAGTCTCCAATGCGCAGGGACGACAAAAGAAAGGGTAGGCCAATCGTGAAGTATGAAGCGTTTATTCCTCAAAAGCGGTGCAAACAGTACAAGTAAAAGTAAAATCACTGGAACTAAAATATTGGACGCCAGAAAGTATCACCCTGTGTTGCTGACAGCGGAAGTGACGAGTCACAATCTCATTCCCCGACGCGGTGTTTCGTCAGCATGCGAGCTGACGTCATCAGGGGGTCGCTTCATACTTCACGATTGGGCTACCCTTTCTTTTGTCGTCCCTGCACACAAAGCATTCATTCACAGGTCCCAAGCATGCTGTACTATCCTGGTGTCTGCAATCATTAATAGTGGGACTGTTCATCTTTTGGACTGGTCGGAGTTGATCCTTTTGCACACTATTGGAGTACAGTGTGCACATTGGACACAGATATTGTTCACTTTGTACTGATTGGAGTGTGCATGTTCTTAGCATTATTTGCACATTAATTTGCACTGTTTGCACTATCCATTTTGATCACTTTAATAGATTTTTACTCTTGCACTTTGCTTATTTTGCACATATTGTAGTCATGTCTGTCAGATACTTATGTGGTTTAGTCCACACCATTGGTTATACATCATTATCCAGCACTAGCAATGTATGTATGCACTGGTTTTTTAGCACTAGCACTTTATTGATATACATTATTTAGGGGCCCACCACGTCCCTATACCCATTTGGGACAGGGGATCCATCACATTTGCAGGAACCAGGGAGAGCGCAGTGATCCATCCATTTCTTGTCGTACAAGGGAGGCACATGGGCCCCCTGGAGCATGGGGCCCGGTTTCAATCGCAACCCCTATTGTTGCGCCCCTCCCTAATATGCAATGAAGCTATTCATAGGAGGCTATATTGCTGTTGCTAATGACTACAGTACTAGTGTTACAAACTAACTAATGTCTAACAGTGTATGTGGTTTTTCGAAAATCTACTAGTGTATTGCCAGCTTTACTTTACACAAAATGAAAAAATAAATCATTTTGGCTTTAGATATTTCATATGTCACACTAGGAAATACATTATAAGCCTCCATCATCACTGCAAGAACTGGTGACAGCATCATCTTTTCCTACCCTCCTCGGTCATAGCAATTTGTGTAATATAAAATGTACAGGTCCACTTTAATGGTCTCCATGATCCGGGTTCTCCTGAATCCCAAGTAATTTAACCCCATCTACTAGGAGATCTCAGTTCCAGGCTATCACTTAACTGTGAAAACTAATTTAAAGTACGTGTTTACGTTTCTAAAGGTTAATGAGCCTTTAAATAATATAACAAAAGCAACAATCAGTTCCAGAATGTAGAAATTAAAACCAAGTGTGTGTATCTTTGTTAGATGGGGCATTAACACCAGAAGCTCCAAACAAGAACTTTGGAAAGGATTTACAATGTTTTTAAATATTTAAATTTATGCGGCCAGCATTTAACCAGAGAAATGTCTGTTTAATAAACGAAGTGGTCTATGATTTGACAAAGTGAAAGAATAAAAACATTTTAAAGCGTTTGGCACAGATCATCAGTTTCCTTTGTTTTTACAGTCTGGATTTTTATTTCAGTCTACTGTATGCCTGGGATCCTTTATCTGTATTTGTATTCACAGTGCAGGTACACATGCAACACAAAACGAAAAGGAAGGTGCACTGACCTTGTGCATTACCAAAGATATTTAATGAATATTTAAAACATCAATGGTCATACTCACATACAACCAAGAATAACAGGCATGTAAGGTGCCCCGCAATCAATAAAAGTCCAAAATGGGACCCAGGATAACCAGTGGACGGGGTGGTATGGCGTACTGGCTGATGCGTTTCGAGGGAGGACCCTCTTCCTCAGAGCCCAAGCCACATACAGTCAGGTCCATAAATATTGGTACATTGACACAATTCTAATCTTTTTGGCTCTATACACCACCACAATGTATTTGAAATGAAACAAACAATATGTGCTTTAACTGCAGACTTTCAGCTTTAATTTGAGGGTATTTGCATCCAAATCAGGTGAACGGTGTAGGAATTACAACAGTTTGTATATGTGCCTCCCACATTTTAAGGGACCAAAAGTAATGGGACAATTGGCTGCTCAGCTGTTCCATGGCCAGGTGTGTGTTATTCCCTCATTATCCCATTTACAAGGAACAGATAAAAGGTCCATAGTTCATTTCAAGTGTGCTATTTGCATTTGGAATCTGTTGCTGTCACCTCTCAATATGAGTTCCAAAGAGCTGTCACTATCAGTCAAACAAGCCATCATTAGGCTGAAAAACAAAACAAACCCATCAGAGAGATAGCAAAAACATTAGGTGTGGCCAAATCAACTGTTTGGAACAACCTTAAAATGAAAGAATGCACCGATGAGCTCAGCAACACGACATGGAAGACCATGGAAAACAACTGTGGTGGATGACCGAAGAATTCTTTCCCTGGTTAAGAAAACACCCTTCACAAAAGTTGGCCAGATCAAGAACACTCTCCAGGAGGTAGGTGTATGTGTGTCAAAGTCAACAATCAAGAGAAGACTTCACCAGAGTGAATACAGATGGGAAGAGAAGAGTATGGAGAAGGAAAGGAACTGCTCATGATCCAAAGCATACCACCTCATCAGTGAAGCATGGTGGTGGTAGTGTCATGGCGTGGGCATGTATGGCTGCCAATGGAACTGGTTCTCTTGTATTTATTGATGATGTGACTGCTGACAAAAGCAGCAGGATGAATTCTGAAGTGTTTCGGGCAATATTATCTGCTCATATTCAGCCAAATGCTTCAGAACTCATTGGACGGCGCTTCACAGTGCAGATGGACAATGACCCGAAGCATACTGCGAAAGCAACCAAAGAGTTTTTTAAGGGAAAGAAGTGGAAAGTTATGCAATGGCCAAGTCAATCACCTGACCTGAATCAGATTGAGCATGCATTTCACTTGCTGAAGACAAAACTGAAGGGAAAATCCCCCAAGAACAAGCAGGAACTGAAGACAGTTGCAGTAGAGGCCTGGCAGAATCACCTGGGATGAAACCCAGCGTCTGGTGATGTCTATGCGTTCCAAACTTCAGGCTGTAATTTATAAAGCACCTTAAGGAGGAATATTGACTGGAGTCCACACTATACAGCGAAATCACTCACTTTGGACTTGATTGAACTTTTATCCTTTTCTTTTGCACTAATATTTTTAATTGTAAAATTAATGTTTTAGGGCAACACCTTAATCATATACCTTTTTTATTTTGTATTCATATCTTGTGCTTGAGCCACCACTATCAGATCATCCCCTGCAGCCATTACCTTTTGTACCACCTCCCCCTCCCTTTAGATTGTAAGCTCCACGAGCAGGGCCCTCCTAATCCTTCTGTATTGATCTGTATTGTAATTGTACTGTGTCCCATTCTTTATTCTGTTGGCGCTAAATAAATCCTGTATAATAATAATAATAACTTGCAAATAGCATTGCTGCTACACTAAGCTATTTTTTCACTTTAATAACTTAGCACTTTAATTTCACTTTCACGAGCGCAATATTTTTTTCAGTTGTTATTTATGATGGAAGTCACACTGGTTCAATCATGGGAGCCGAGCCGGTCCAGGAGGCGGGACTAAGTATGACACTGAATGCTCTGGGTAAGTGGGCAGCGGTAACCGGTGGCTCTCCTCTCCTGGTGCCCGGGCACAACTCGAGCCAGGTAAGGCTGAGCTGAAGAGATGAGGCTTCATTGATGGGCACTGATGAAGCTTCATTGATGGGCACTAATGGCTGGGCACCGATGAGGTCTCATTGATGAACACTGATGGCTGGGCAGTGATGAGGCTTCATTGATGGACACTGATGGTCGGGCGCAGATGAGACTTCATTGATGGCCACTGATGACTGGGAACTGATGAGGCTTCATTGATGGGCACTGATAGCTGGGCACTGATGAGGCTTCATTGATGGGCACGGATGGCTGGGCGCTGATGAGGATTCATTGATGGGCACTGATGGCTGGGCACTGATAAAGGCTGCATTGATGGGCACTGATGGACACTGATGAGGTTGCATTGATGGGCACTGATGAGGCTGCATTGATAGACACTAATGAGCCAGCATTGATGGGCACTGATGAGGCTTCATTGATAGGTACTGATGTCTGGACACTGATGAGGCTTCATTGATGAGCACGGTTGGGCACTGATGAGGCTTCATTGATGGACAATGATGGCTCGGTACTGATGGGGCTGCATTAATGGGCACTGATGGCTGGGCACTGATGAGGCTACATTGATGGGCACTGATGGCTGGGCGCTGATGAGGGATCATTGATGGTCACTGATGGTTGGGCACTGATAAAGGCTGCATTGATGGGCACTGATGGCTGGGCACTGATGCAACTTCATTGATGGGCACTGATGGCTGGGCACTGATGAGGCTTCATTGATGGACACTGATGGTTTGGCACTGATGAGGCTTCATTGATTGGCACTGATGGCTGGGGACTGATGAGGCTTCATTGATGGGCACTGATAGTTGGGCGCTGATGAGGATTCTTTAATGGGCACTGATGGCTGGGCACTGATAAAGGCTGCATTGATGGGCACTGATGAGGCTGCATTGATGGTCAGTGATGGACACTGATGAGGCTGCAGTGATGAGCACTGATGAGGCTGCATTGATGGACATGATTGAGGCTGCATTAATGGGCACTGATGAGGCTGCATTGATGGGCACTGATAAGGCTTCATTGATGGGCACTGATGGCTGGGCACTGATGACGCTTCAATGATGGACACTGATGGTTCGGCGCATGTGAGGCTTCATTGATGGGCACTGATGGCTGGGCACTGATGAGGCTTAGTTGATGGGCACTGATGGCTGGGCACTGATGAGGATTCATTGATGGGCACTGATGGCTGGGCACTGATAAAGGCTGCATTGATGGGCACTGATGTGGCTGCATTAATGGGCACTGGTGGACACTGATGAGGCTGCATTGATTGGCACTGATGAGGCTGCATTGATGGACACTATTGAGGCTGCATTAATGGGCACTGATGAGGCTGCATTGATGGACACTGATGGCTGGCCACTGATGAGGCTTCATTTATAGGCACTAATGGTTGGGCGCTGATGAGGCTCCATTGATGGACACTGATGTCTGGGCACTGATGAGGCTGCATTGATGGGCACTGATGGCTGGGCACTGATTAGGCTACATTGATGGGCACTGATGGCTGGGCACTGATGAGGATTCGTTGATGGGCACTGAGTGCTGGGCACTGATAAAGGCTGCATTGATGGGCATTGATGAGGCTGCATTGATGGGCACTGATAGACACTGATGAGGCTGCATTGATGGACACTGATGATGCTGCATTGATGGGCACTGAAGGCTGGGCACTGAAGAGGCTTCATTGATGGGCACTGATGGTTGGGCACTGATGAGGCTGCTTTGATGGCCACTGATGGCTGGGCACTGATGAGGCTACATTGATGGGCACTGATGAGGCTGCATTGATGGACACTTTTGAGGCTGTATTGATGGGGCACTTATGGCTGGGCACTAATGAGGCTACATTGATGGGCACTGATGATGCTGCATTGATGAGCACTGATGAGGCTGCATTGATGGCCACTGATGAGGCTGCATTGATGAACACTGATGAGGTTGCATTAATGGACACTGGTGATAATGCATTGATGAGCACTGATCAGGCTGCATTGATAGGCACTGGTGACACTGCATTTATGGGCACTGATGAGGCTGCATTAATAGGCACTGGTGAGGCTGCATTAATGGGCACCGATGAGGCTGCATTGATCGACACTGGTAAGGCTGCCTTGATAGGCACTGATCAAGCTGCATTGATGGGCACTGGTGAGGCTGCATTGATGGGCACTGATGAGGCTGCATTGATGAACACTGATGAGGTTGCATTAATGGACACTGGTGATAATGCATTGATGAGCACTGATCAGGCTGCATTGATGGGCACTGGTGACACTGCATTTATGGGCACTGATGAGGCTGCATTAATAGGCACTGGTGAGGCTGCATTAATGGGCACTGGTGAGGCTGCCTCGATGGGCACTGATCAGGCTGCATTGATGGGCACTGATTATTGGGCACTGATGGGGCTTCATTGGTGGGCACTGATGGCTGGGAACTGATGAGGCTTCATTGATGGGCACTGATGGTTGGGCACTGATGAGGCTTCATTGATGGGCACTGATGGCTGGACGCTGATGAGGATTCATTGATGGGCACTGATGGCTGTGTACTGATAAAGGCTGCATTGATGGACACTGATGAGGCTGCATTGATGAGGCTGCATTGATGGACATTGATGAGGCTGCATTGATGGGCACTGATGAGATTGCAATGATGGGTACTGATGGCTAGGCACTGATGAGGCTTCATTGATGGGCACTGATGGTTGGGTGCTGATGTGGCTTTATTGATCGGCACTGATGAGGCTGCATTGATGGGCACTGATGGCTCGGCACTAATGAGGCTACATTGATGGGCATTGATGAGGATTTATTGATGGACACTGATGGCTGGGCACTGATGAGGATACATCGATGGACACTGATGAGACTGCATTGATGGACACTGATGAGGCTGTATTGATGGGCACTGATGAGGCTGCATTGATGGGCACTGATGGCTGGGCACTGATGAGGCTTCATTGATGGACACTGATCGTTGGGTGCTGATGAGGCTTTATTGATGGGCACTGATGAGGCTGCATTGATGGACACTGATGGCTGGGCACTGATCAGGCTACATTGATGGGCACTGATGGCTGGGCGCTAATGAGGATTCATTGATGGGCACTGATGGCTGGGCACTGATAAAGGCTACATTGATGGGCACTGATGAGGCTGCATTGATGGGCACTGATAAGGCTGCATTGATGGACACTGAGGAGGCTGCATTGATGGGCACTGATGAGGCTGCATTGATGGGCACTGATGGCTAGGCATTGATGAGGCTTCGTTAATGGGCACTGATGAGGATTCATCGATGGGCACTGATGGCTGGGCACTTATGAGGCTGCATTGATGGCTGGGCACTGATGAGGCTACATTGATGGGCACTGATGAGGCTTCATTGATGGACACTTATGAGGCTGCATTGATGGGGCACTGATGGCTGGGCACTGATGAGGTTTCATTGATGAGCAGTGATGAGGTTGCATTGATGGGCACTGATGAGACTGCATTGATGGACACTGATGGCTGGGCACTGATCAGGCTGCATTAATGGGCACTGATGAGGCTGCATTGATGAGCACTGGTGAGGCTTCATTGATGGGCACTGATGAGGCTGAATTGATGGGCACTGATGCGGCTGCATTGATGGGCACTGATGAGGATGCATTGATGGACACTGATGAGGCTGCATTGATGGACACTGGTGAGGCTGCATTGATGGGCACTGACCAGGCTGCATTGATGTGCACTGATGAGGTTGCATTGATGGGCACAGATGAAGCTACGTTGATGAGCACTGATGAGGCTGCATTGGACATTGGTGAGGCTGCATTGATGGGCACTGATCAGGCTGCATTGATGTGCACTGGTGAGGCTGCATTGATGGGCACTGATGAGGCTACATTGGTGAGCACTGATGGGGTTGCATTAATGGACACTGGTGATGCTGCATTGATGAGCACTGATCAGGCTGCATTGATGGGCACTGATAAGGCTGCATTGAAGAGCAATGGTGAGGCTGCATTAATGGGCATTTATGAGGCTGCATTGATGGGCACTGATGAGGCTGCATTGATGGACACTTATGAGGTTGCATTGATGGGGCACTTATGGCTGGGCACTGATTAGGCTGCATTGATGAGCAGTGATGAGGCTGCATTGATGGGCACTGATGAGACTGCATTGATGGGCACTGATGGCTGGGCACTGATGAGGCTGCATTGATGGGCACTGATGAGGCTGCATTGATGGGCACTGATGAGGCTGCATTGATGGGCACTGATGAGGCTGCATTGATGGACACTGATGAGGCTGCATTGATGGAAACTGGTGAGGCTGCATTGATGGGCACTGATGATGCTGCATTGATGGACACTGGTGAGGCTGCATTGATGGGCACTGATCAGGCTGCATTGATGTGCACTGGTGAGGCTGCATTGATGGGCACTGATGAGGCTACGTTGATGGGCACTGATGAGGCTGCATTGATGGACACTGGTGAGGCTGCATTGATTGGCGCTGATCAGGCTGCATTCATGTGCACTGGTGAGGCTGTATTGATGGACACTGATGAGGCTACATTGGTGGGTACTGATGGGGTTGCATTTATGGACACTGGTGATGCTGAATTAATGGGCACTGATCAGGCTGCATTGATGGGCAATGATAAGGCTGCATTGCTGAGCAATGGTGAGGCTGCATTGATGGGTACTGATGAAGCTGCATTAATGGACACTGGTGACACTGCATTGATGGGCGCTGATCAGGCTGCATTGATGTGCACTGATAAGGCTGCATTGATGGGCACTGGTGAGGCTGCATTGATGGGCACTGGTGAGGCTGCATCAACGGGCACTGATCAGGCTGCATTGATGGGCACTGGTGAGGCTTCATTGATGGGCACTGGTGAGCCAGTCAGCAACCAGAAAGTTAGCCTAAACCCGCCATGATGCTGGGTTTGGGCGGGACTTACTTTAAAATGTGGGAGGTGTTATCTAATTTACCTTCGAGCTGAAGCCCCTGGTCTTTTTCCCACCTAGTAACACCCCTGAATGTCTTCCTGATGGTATGACATGATGGATAAGTATCTGCCTATATTTTGCAGCATTAAGGACACCACTGATCCTGACCAAATCTCCAACTCCATTTGCAGCCCCAAACTTGCAAAGAACCTCCACCATGCTTCACTGTTGCCTGCAGACACTCATTCTTGTACAGCTCTCAGTGCACAAACTGCCTCCTCCTACAGCCAACTATTTCAAAGTTTTACTCATCAGTCCTTGGCCAACCACTGCATCTACGGTCCTCAAAGTTGTCCGCTTCTTTGTGCTTCTTCAAAAGAGCTTGAACTGCACATCTTTGACCCCAGTCTGCTTTGAAATATTTGCTTGGGAGAGACCTTGCTGATGCAGTATAACTGCCTTGTGTGTTGAATCTTGCCATAGTGTGTGACTTGTGGCATGAAACTATCTTCCACAACTTCACCTTAGTAGCAGAGTTTGGCTGTTCCTCACTCAGTTTTAAGACTCCTACACAGCTGCTTCTGTTTACGTTAATGACTGTGGTTCAACCTACATATGAAATTGATGATCATTAGCACCTGCTTGGTATAATTGGTTAATCATATACCTGATTCTAATTCTACAAAATCTCTGACTTTGTGCAAGTGTAAATAGTGTGCACCTGTAAGAACTGATGCTGGTTTGAAGGGCAGTCACACCAAATATTGATTCGATTTAGAGTTTTCTTTTGTTCACTCACTTTGCATTTTGTAAATTGATCAAAATAAACAATCAAAATATATATTTTTGAACGCATTCTTACTTCACAGCATTTCTTAACCCTGCCTAAAACTTTTGTACAGTGCTGTACATATAGTACCCTAAATCCAGCAGGTTCAGCCTGGTCACATGACTTCACAGTGCCTTTCTCTTCCCCAGGGGATTTATCCATGATCCCTTATGTTCGGTTGGATGATGCTGTGGTTATTTAATCTGAAACCCAAACTCTGCTTAATCACAGACTGATGAGTTTGTTGGGGATAGATCTAAAAATGAGGTTTGTATTGTAGTAAGAGCTACTTCTTTATTCATTAACATGCCAGGGTGTCTTTTCAATTTAGTGCAAAGGTGGAATTGACCTTTAAGTTTTTTCCCCATCTAGCCATCACCTTACAGGGAAGGCACCCCCTCTGCAAAAAACCTGATTTCAAGTTTCAGGTGACATAGCAAGTGTTAGTGACGGTCAAGTGTACATATTCGCCAGCACAACGATTCTCGTCCAAATCTTTTTTTATTGTAGAGATCACATCACAGAAAAGTGCAACGTTTCAGACCTGTGCCGGGCCCCTTCGTCAGGCATGTGATGAACTGCCTGTCACATGCCTGATGAAGGGGCCCTGTGCGGCTCCGAAATGCTGCACTTTTCTCTGATGTGATTTCTACAATAAAGAGAGATTTGGATGAGGATCCACGGTATGCTGGCGAATATGTACACTTGCATGAAACTTCCAGGACCCAACTGGTTTTCGTTGCAGCACCCACCGCTATAAGAGCCTGTTTGCCAGGAAAGTGTGCAATAGGAAAATAGACAAGATTGTACCTTAGTGATGATCAAAACAGTTCCTAGATCCTGGATAAGGCTTGCCACACTTTGTTAATTGTCTTTGTAAGATGACCCAATCCGCTCAGTGGATCGACCTTCCGGTTCACCACCTCATCGCAGAGCATTAAGTAGGTCTCCCTCTCAACTGCATGTCCAACCATAGTATAGCCCAAAATCTGGAAGTGCTGATCGCCTGTTGGTAAGTGAATGCTCCAGTAGTCAACTGTATTTATGGATGCACTGCTTCATCATTAATGTGCTTATTTGAATTTTGCCTTTGTCTTTATTGGGACTTATGTTATATCCAAATGATCTCCTATTCACCATGACAGCGGCTGGATTCCTTATCATTACAATATGCAATTAGCTACTTGCTCATAATCTAGTAGACTTGATGGGCATAGAAGGGGAGTGGACCTTCCTCCAGAGCATGGGTGAAATCGGGGCCTACGCTCTGAACCAGAGCACAGAACATAGGAGTAGACTGGTAAGGTATCCAAAAGATCCTTTATAACACTTATTACCATCGATCAAACCTACAAAGCAGGTCATAGGGTCAGATTCACTGGAACTTCAATGAAGCAAAACCAAAAGTATTTTCCCATCACTACTCGGATGGTTTTAATGTAATAATGGCGATTAAGCTGAAAATGTATAACTTTTGAAAGCATATATAAATGAATTAGTGGGTGTTTTTTTTTATATGAGCCCCGAGTTATAATCTTGCACCAACCACTTCCATGTCCCATTGTGTTCAAGTTCCCTCTCGGCAATGAACGGCTGTTTTTTTGCTGTTAACAATCTTTATTCAACTCAACATCAATTAAACTATCCACTAATCATGTAGAGACAGCAGACTCTGAGATACAAGATAAGCACAGCCGGTTCATCTTGCTCAGAAAACAAACAGACTCAGTAAAAATATTTGTAGGCCCTATTTTCAGATCAGAACTGCCAGAAAGAAATCTAACATTAACTCATTCCAATCTTTAACCACTTCACGATTATGATTTGATCATTATTATGATTTGCATTTGTTTTCATTAGTTACAGTATAGTTCATAAAGTAACCATACACAAGAATAGTGTTTTTACGTCCGATTGTGACATGATCCCATTTGTATTTTGTAGTACATGACAGCCCACATGAACATTATCAAAATGATTGGTCAGTTAAGAGAAACTTGCCCGAATGCTATTGAGTTTTCCCTCACCGTGAATGTCTTTGTGTGGCCCTCTTCCTTGTATAACTACCGTAGATTACAGACATGTGTGGTTCTTTCCTTCCGAATAAATATTCAGACAAATTTTTCATTATTCAGAGATCCAGATATATCCGAATGCCCAAATTACAGTATAAATGAACGTAATGCTCCAAAAAACAAAATCAAAATCGTCCGAATTCGAATCAAATTTTATATCGAATTCCAGTTGAATTTGAACCGTAAACATGTTTCTAAAATCAAAGAATATGTGTTATTAGAGTACCATTTCGAAATAATGCTGTTTTAGTTAAGCCAAAGGTGATTTAAAGAATCATTGTAAACATTTGATGAATATTTTTCTTTTGTTTGTTCACTTTGCCACATTTGAATAAAAAAAAAATCTAATCTTTTCGATTTGGCTGATTCAAAATTTATCGATTCAATTGTTTCAAATAAAAAAAAAATCGGTGAATTCAAAGAAACGTCAAAAAAGACATAGAACAAATTATGAATACAAATTCTGAATACAAATCTCGAATACGAAGTCACAGAGTTAACCAAATTTAACAAAACTAAATAACTGATTAATGAATCTAAACGAAACAAAACAAAACTATATTTTTCGTCATGCACATGTCTACTAGATCACATCAGTTTAAAAGAGACAATTGGGTTTATTTACTAAAGGCAAATAGACTGTTCACTTTGAAGGGGAAATTGCACTTTGCAAGAGAATTTTCCCCTGAGCTTAGTGAATGAGGGGAAGCTTTGCTGACTTCTATCATCTAATCATGAGCAAGCAAAAACGGTTTATTTTCCTTGAACATAATTGGGTATTCTTTGCAAAGTGACATTTCACCACATTCATAAGCTCTTGAGCTAATTTCCTTGGCAATTGCAACTTCATTTGCAAAGTTAACATCTTATTTACCTTTAAATAAACCCCAATGGCCCAGGAGGCATTCTCTATTGTCTATAACAAGCCTTATTCCCAATGCAAGGTGGACCAAGACATAGGCAGCATAGGCTTGCATTGTGGGCACTGTGCAGGGTGGCGCACAGCTGGGCATGAGATTCTCCTGCTTCTGCATCACCCCACATTTTTCCTGCACTATTGCAGAGCTCTGCTGTCAGTAACAGCCACCTGCTCCATATCAGGAGCACGCAGAACCTTCCTGAGAAACAGCACAGCGGACCAGCTGTTGAAGTGAAGCAGACCTTCCAAGATTACACTATGTGATCTGCAGGGGTGGGCTGTCAGTGTGACAATCTAACCCTGCCTTTCATTTGCTTATGGGTGAAAGTTGCTGTTGCAACTTTTATTCACAAATTACTATTGAGACTACATTGTACTGATTAACCCTTATCTTACCAATTTTATTTATTTTGTATTAATTATTTTTTCTCCTTCCTCACTTAGATTTAATGTTTTGTTTCTGTATGCAAACTTTTGAATTAGCATGACATATTTTTTGTAGTGCTGCATTTTAAAAGCTTTTAAAAGAAACATAATTCTAGTGCAATCATGAAAGTAACCCCATTATAAATTATAAAGGAATGCAATTATAAAAGGAAAAGAATTGAAGAATAAAATGTGCACTTTTGATGAGTTTAGTTCCCAAATGGAAGAATATTGCTTACAATAATGTAAACCTGGCTCTGTTTTTTAACATGCCGATTATGACTCAAACTGGTTTAACAATGCCAAAGGTGGAAATCCTAGAGGTAGTGGACAAAGGCATAGTCATTTGTACCTTCTGTCGGCTTGGGCATTATACAAACACATTTGGAAGCTTCATCTATCTCAACCCGTGCAGGGGGAGAATTTGGACTCTCTGTGCTTTGCTTACTGGAGAACCATATGCCAGCATTGTTCTGTTATCCCATATTGGCTTATTGTAGGTATTGAACCTTCTCCATTTTCTATAGTTGCTTGGCTATTTGTTGGGAGAATTTCCTTTTACACTTTGTCCTAGTGACTATTTTCTCTGCATACGAATTTGACAGATTCATATTTTTTCCCATTCAATTAAAAACATGTCCACTTATAAAAATCTGGCCATAGATGGGTAGAATTTTTAACGGAACATCTTAGGAAAATAATGTTCTAAGAAAGTTTGTTCATTTCTCTAATCATTAGTGGATCAAATCTCTATTCGTTTTTGATGGCAAGATGGCATTTCTGAGTATTTGTTTTTTGTTCAGTAAAGTCCATTCATTCCACAATCAAATGTATCAAGCTAATTAAATCTTTCAAAAGATATCCAAGTGTTCTGAAAATGTAATAAGAATTTTGGTACAAATTTTCCTAAGACTTTTCCTAAGAATTTCCATTTGAAATTAAATCCATCTATAGTCAGCTTAACCCTTCTATCTAAAACAAAAATGTCTCCATATGCAACAAGTGTGGTGTTCCCATGTCCTTTAGATTGTCTGCTCTTCTGGTCAGCTCCTTCCTACCTTTTGTTGTAGATGCAAATACTATGTGGATGACATTCTTTGCACAATTTTCTAAAGAAAAAACTGCCATTTTTTTTTTAAATAAAATACTTATTTCCTTTTTTTCGTCCTTCATCTCAGAGCAGTTGAATTCCTGAAGCATCTTTGTAGCCACTTATTGTCAGCATGCCCTTCATTGATGGCTGCATGGTATTTCTCAGGTCTCCTGATGGTGACAACAATATGCCGTGCCTTTGTAATGTGTGTTGTAATTTTGTTGTAATTGCCACTTGTGGTTTCTATCAGAAGTTTATATGACAGAGTGACAATGCAGGAGCACAATTTGGGAGACAGGGACAAAGTGTTGCCATCCTATACCAGGAAGTGCCTCACCAAACCTTCATGGAAAGATCACCATGTATTATTTTAATGAATGTTGCACATTCAAAGTAGAACTATAGGCAAACTTTTTTTTTCATTTTGGATAGGGCTATAATCCTTGTCAGGTTTTTTATGCCTATTGGGGAGATTTACCTTAATTTCCTGTCCCATAGCCAAACAAGAATTGAGAGGAAATCCATGCACATTAACCACTTGCTGACCGCCCGCTGCAGCATGATGGCGACAAGGTGGCTCGTTATCATGAACCGCCGTCAATTGACGGCGGCTGCGATAACTAGCATTGTGAGCCAGGGATCGGGTCGGGTAGGGTAGACTCGATCACTGCCGGCTACCCACGATGGCCCCCCGTAGTGAAAGAATGGAGGTCCGTGTATGTAAACACGGATCTCCGTTCTGATATTGGGGGAAGGGCTGTGATCACATTCTGACATGAGGGAAGAGATTAAATTTGAGTCTCTGCAAAGCAGGGATTACATTTCATCTCTTCCCCTAATAGAAGCACCTCCCACAGTGTAGTAAAACACTGGCTAGGCACACAGTTAACCCTTTGATCGCTCCTGATGTTAAGCCCTTTTCAGCCAGTGTCATTAGTACAGTGACAGTACATATTTTTTTAGCACCGATCACTGTATTAGTGTCACTGGTCCCCAAAAAAGTGTCAAAAGTATCAGTTAGTGTCAGATGTTATGCTGCAACATCGCAGTTCCTCTATAAATCCCTGATCACCGCCATTACTAGTAAAAAAAACTCAAAAATAATAATAAATAAAAATAGAATAAGTAGACGCTATAACTTTTGCACAAACCAATCAATATACGATTATTGGGGTTTTTTACCACAAAATATGTAGCAGAAAACATATTGGCCTAAATTTATTAAGAAATTAACATTTTTTCATTTGTTTATTGGATATGTTTTATAGCAGAAAGTGAAAATAGGGAAAATTGTTATCATACTTACAGTAATTTTCCTTTCCTGGAGGCTCATCATGTCAGCCTAGGTATGGGTCAGGTCCTCCCCTCTGACCACCATAGGACAACCCACTAAATGAATAAAAGGAGGGCCTCCCTATACCCCTACGTTCCTAAACCACCTCGCGGAACATCAGGGCGGGAAACCCTAGGCTGACATGATGAGCCTCCAGGAAAGGAAAATTACGGTAAGTATGATAACAATTTTCCCTATTCCTGGAGCTCATCATGTCAGCCTACGTATGGGATCTAACTAGCATACAAAAAAACAGGGCGGGAAAAAATAACCACACATCACTCCAACTCAATGCCCAGAAAACATGTATTTTATTGGACAGAAAGAACGGAGGTCAGCACCAAATTGCCCAATGCCCAAGCCGGGCCGTACATTACATCTAGGCAATAATGAGCAATGAAAACGTTCGAATACTTGGATTACCAGGATTTGGATATGGATTACCAGGATTCTAGATGGGGCCTTTTGATCAATTTCAGGACTTACTGATAGATAGCCAGTTGTTTGCCAGCTTGAAATTCTGCGTTCTCTGCAGATACGTTGAAAAAAAAAATGACCTAAATTGCATCCACTCTTGACCAATCTTCCTGTCCCGAAACTGCAGACAGTGAAGGTTGCACCACTTCTGAACTTATGAGAAAAAAGGTCCAACCTTTTGAAGAAAAGATGGAACTGGATTAAGAATCTCTGTCTTGAAACTGCTCACAATATGTAGACTTGGCTGAGAAAGCTTGGATTTTATCCGAGACACGACTGGTTGTTGATTAGTTATAAGGTTGCTTGTATGAAACCTGATCTTCTACACAATGAACCGTTAGAGCTGAAACGGTCGACAACTGGAACGAACTGTAGGCAAGCCCTTTGTCTAGGGCCGATTGCAAGAGCGCCAAGACCTCAATACGAGAGGAAGACTCAGGATTGCATGGAATAATCACTGCCACACCAAAGATCATTTCCACATGCTATATTACGTAGCATTAAATATATCTTTCAAGATTCAAGAAGCTTCCACTGGACCTCTTCTGCTATGCCCACCTGGGCTAGCCGGCTTCTTAAAAATAACCAGGCTGTCTAATTGAGCCATATTGGGATGAGGCATGCTGTCCGAGTACCAAAGATCTCTGAAGTGCCATCAGCAGAGCTATCAACTGCCTCAATAGTGGAAATCATGAATGGATCAGGTTCAGGATTAGGGAAGTTTGAGAAAAACGTATACAGGCCAGAAAATCCAGCGCTGGGACAGAGCATCATGACCACTGACTCTCGGATGGAAGAACCAGGAGAACACTAGCAGCTGAGCACTGACAGGAGATACCATTAAATCCACTTGTAGTGTGCCCCACTGAGCCAACAGTTATAGGAAACATCCATTTGTTTAGATCCAGAAAGTGTGTGCTCAAATAGTGTCTGCTCACATATTCTCCACCCTGGGAAGGTAAGAGACTGACAGGGACAACAGATTGCACTCCGGCAACCAAAAGATGTGTGCCGCAATCTGCCCAAGGCTGCTTTCCTCCCTGATTCGACACATGCTACTGTCTGAATCCTCACGATGGTCTTGAAATAGTGCTGCAAAGATCAGTAATGTCTCCAGTGCCGTCAACTCTAGAATGAGGAATTGTTCCCTTCAATCTTTCTTGAGCAAACGGGTTCTGACAGTGAGCTTGACCCACTGCTGGAGTAAAGCAAGCTTAAAGTGTTTGAGATGCCATCGCGCCCAGGCCACTGTGGGGACTGCTGCATTCATCAATAACCTCATACAATGCCTTTCTGATATCAAATGACTTGTCTTCAGAGCATGGACCATCTTCTTCTGTGGAAGGAATACTTTCCCCACTGTCGTAGAGACACCCAGAAACAACCTCTGTGAGGGAACTAGCTGGCTCTTGCTGAAGATGAGCAACCAACAAAAGCTCTATAGCATCTCCAGGACCCTCATCTGATGATTCAGAAGCCCCCTAAATTATTTCCACTGCTTTCCATCAAAAATGCATCTCATCAGCCTTAGAAAGGAGAAATGAAAAAGCAGACATAGGTCATCCTCCTACATATATTCTTCTTTGGAAGAGTCTGAAGGTCAGTCGACCTGAGAAAGCTATTGAGTCCAGTTACTGGCTTCAGAAGGAAAACTGGACCTTGCCAGAATAGATGACCCTTGCACAAGGCAAGTCCAAACAGCTCTTTTACAGTGTCTTGATCTCATGCATAATGAATTGTGACAATTGTGTCTATCATCTTAATCCCCGACTGTCTGAGCAAAGCAGGATTCATAAAGTCATGTTCATGCACACCTTGGCAGAGCCTGAAGAGGGCTGCCTTTCCTTGGAAGCAGATGGGTACAGTCCCCTACCTTTTTTAGTAGTGCTGGTCTTTATTCGTGGTTGGCATTTGCTTTCCTGCAGAAAAGAAGGCAAGCAGAAACATTGAGCTTGTGCAATGACTGTTAAGCAGCAGTGCAGTGCTTCCTCCATACAGAAGCTCAGCAAACCAGTAATAAGGAAAATGTCCACTCCAGCCATGATATTGCACTGCTTCCAAATTGCGAGTGATTTACACTCATATGCCACCCCAGAGACCAGCAGAGGGGCTCCCTGATAGATCATGCATTTAGCATGTGAGCACAGGGACCACATCCCAGTGGAACAGGATGGACAGCCCAAAGTTTATTCAGGCTAGGTAGGAGACATGTGTGAATTTCCTGGACCCGGTCCCTTCCCGGGTGTATGGGAACAACTCTTTTAGACTGTATTTACACGTTTACTGAATGTGAAAACCTGTTAGGTGTCGTCATCTGGTCTTTGCTTGCTTCAACCAACAAGATTCACACAGTTCTATTCCATCTGCATCTTCTCTTGGAAGAGTCTAAAAAGTGTTGATTTGCCCACAATGTGAGTGGAAACCACTTCGTTAGCGTGTATTGCTCACATGTTTAATGCATGTGACAACCTATTCATGTTGATATCTCTGTCCTTGACTGCTTGAAGCAGCAGGATTCATAGTCACATTCATTTGTATCTTCTCTTTGAGGAGACTGAAGCTGATCGTTTGCCTGGGAAGCCCCCGAGACTGCATATTGCCAGAATAGGCCACCCCCTTATTGGGCCAGTGGACACATTCCTTAGAGTGTATTGACCACAGTCTTAATGAACGTCACAACCTGTTAGCTGCCATCATCTTTATCATTGGTTGCTTGAACAAAGCAGTATTCTTGCAGTCATGTTAATCGCTATTAGTAAGTAGCTGAATAGGATTGGTTTGCCTGGAAAAAAGGCTTGGAGACTGTTCAATGTCAGAACAGGTAACCCCTTCACAGAGCGATTGGAAACATGCCTCTAGAGTGTATAGACCATGTGCTTAAACAAATGTGACAGCCTGTTAAGTGTTGCCATCCTTACCCTTGTCTACTTGAACCAACAGGCTTCATATATCACATTCATGTGTATCCTCTCTTGGAAGAATCTGGAGAGAGTTGATTTTCCCACAGTGTGAGTGAAAACAACCCCTTTAGGTTCAGTTTCCACTAGTGCAACTTGTCATGCGACTTTGGACACAGTCGCATGACAAGTCACAATCCATTGATCTCAATGGCACCCGTTCCCATCTGTGCGACTTTGAAATCTGCGACTTTGAAAAGGTGCCTGCACCACTTTGATGGGACTTTGGAATCACACCAATGGAAATGTAGCCCAAGATATATATGTGTCGTCAAGAAACATACAGTGCTTTGCCTGCCAAGGCATGAGTGGCACAGGACCAGCTTAAGGCCGTGCTTGATGCCTGTCAACTGGAGGGACTAAGAGTTGGTTCACACTACAGAGATCCGACTTGCGGGGGCGACCTCAGTGTGGCCTGCAAACGACCCCTGTAATAGAAGTCAATGCATGTCGCCTGAAGTCGCCCCAAAAGTCGTACAGGAACCTTTTTCCACGTCGGAGCGACCTGAGTCACTCCTATTAGAACGGTTCCATTGCATTGCATGGAGGCAACCCGTAAGGAGACTCAAGTCGCCTGACAAGTCGCGGCAGTGTGAACCACTCTAATGGAAAAAAGGCCATAGTTAATTGCTCATACACCTGAAAGAAAAACGACTTGAACGGTGCCCCTTACCTCCTTAGCAAGGCCTGGCTACCAGGAAGAGTTGATGTTCATGGCTTAGCAATACAAGCAAATGGCTTTCAGCAAGCTGGCAGAAAGACAAGGTAACCATACATAGTCTTACTGCAAAGGACCTCTTGACCTCACTTAATCTGATAAACAGGATACTAAGCAAGAGGCATTCGACAAATATATCAAAAGTTACGCAACTACTTCAAATGAGAGCCCTGCGGCTTGATAAAGCATTTCAAAACAAAAAGTTTTCATGCAATTGGAATTAGCTGGTTAGGCAATAATCCTCTAAGGGGTTAACCACAGCTAAGGGTAGCTTACACAGTAGGTTCTTAGACCTGACATTAGTACCAGGTGCTTAATGAAACAAACTCAACTATGCCAGAAGCAGGACAAGTATAAAAAAGCTTGTTCAAGACAGAAAAATGGCAGGATCACAATAATATTCAGCAAAGTTTACCTATAGCTAGTACAGATTTGATTTTTTTTTTTTTTTTTAAGTAGAGTGAGGCTGGCCATACACTACACATCTCTCCAACCTCTCCCAGATCCACCTTCAACCATGCAGTGCAAGGGTGTGCCTGATTGCACACAAATTACATGGGTTATGTTTGATCTCACACTACATGGGTTTGGTAACCTAAGGAAAGCCAAACAAGAACTGCACAGTGCAAGGCCAGTCCCCCACCCCAATAGCCAACATGCAGCCAGCCAGGTGCCCACACTCCACCGCAAGCTGCTGTGGAACTCAGACATCCCAGCTGCCATATTGGTATCTGTACAATCTAGAGAAACATCCCTGAACAAAGGAAGATGCATTACAGACAAAAAAGGTAAAATCAGCCTGTACAGAGAGAGCAGAAAATGGCATGCCCCCTGCTAATAACAGATCTAACACACCATAGGATGCATGGACTTGCCCGGGCACCAGGGTGCTCCTACAGGAGAGGGTTTACCTCTGTACCTAGGATCATAGTGGTGTTGTCTCTGGAGCGAGGACAAAAAAGGAACGTAGGGGTATAGGGAGGCCCTCATTTTATTCATTTAGTGGGTTGTCCTCTGGGGGTCAGAGGGGAGGACCTGACCCATACGTAGGCTGACATGATGAGCTCCAGGAAATATTGTTTGTTTGTTTTTCAAAATTGTTGGTCCTTTTTTGTTTGTAGTGCAAAAAATAAAAACCACAGAGGTGATCAAATACCATCAAAATTAAGGTTTAGTTGTGAGAAAAAAGGACAGAAATGTTATTTGGTTACAGCGTCGCATGACCACACTATTGTCAGTTAAAGTAACGCAGTGCTGTATCACAAAAAATGGCCTGGTCATGAAGGGGGGTTAATTTTCCTGGAGGTCAAGTGGTTAACATGTCTGAGATTTTATTGATTGGGCGTATCTATAATTTAATCCTTATATGTTTATTTTTTTTACCAAATTGGAAATCCCTGCAGAATAAAAGTAATAATATAGTAATTTTAATATTATTATCCACAGTTTCTAATACCACTCAAACCTACAAAGTGAAAATGTAAAAAAAAATCCATGGAAGTCTTATTGATTACTTAATACAGACAGTTCTGCCAGTGAAGGTCCACTGTCTTCTAATTGGGCAAGGGGGACAATACTGTCTCAGTGTTCCATATTACGTCTGGTAACGGCTCTTCTGCCTGCTCCTAATTTAGCCATAAAACACGTGCGTTTAATCACAGTTGCATGCCAATGTACTGAAACAACATGCTACGGGGTAGAAGGGTTAAACGGTTATTGGTTATCCACCACAAGCCACAAAAAAGACATGTAAATATCATTACACATAAATCAGCATCTGGCATATACGCCATTACATACTAATCAGCAATGTAGACCAGAAAACATTTGCTCGTCTACTGTACACTGTTGTTTTTAGGTCACCGTATATTGTTTTTGTTTGGAATAAGGTAAACCTAAAGTCGTGCCACTCCATATTTCCTGGCTCCAGGGTGCCCAGCGTAAGCACCACCAAAAATGTCCCGGTTATATAAAGCACTCTGTCCACCCTTCCTGCATCACATCTAATAATACTCTTTTAGACTTGATGATACTTTTATCACTTCCCAAAAGTGATTTTTTTTTAAAACATTTTCTATAAGGAAGGGCTTTTTAGTAAATCTAATTTTATAAGCTGGGAACGCCAATGTGCTATTCATTTCTGTAATTACAAGACAGGGCATAAGGTGGAAATTACCAGGTTATTCATTGCTTAGATGTGGCAGGCAGGCACTTTAGACTAGAAATTAGGACTCTTTTTGACAGTATTTTTCCAGTAGCTCTCCACATGGCAGATCTCTGTCTACTTCTATTGTGCACATACAATGCATTGCGGGTAGGGAAATGAGTCAAAATGAGCTCTAAGGGGCCCATTCACACCTGAGCGTTTTGTAGCTTAAATATGCCTGAAGCACGAAGCTACAAAACGCTGGAGGGGAAAAAAATCAATGATTCTCTATGGAGATGGTTCCAATTCCACTCAAAAATGCCTGAAGCTCAAACTACTCCCGGAGGTATTTTTGTCGCACAAATTGGGCGTTTCTGGCCAATTTGTATTGCCATTCTTTCAATGTATAAGCGTCAGTCGCCCGTATTAGCGCAACATCGGCGCTTGCAAACGCGCTACGTTGTGCTACAAAACGTGTGACAAAACGCTTCAAAAATGACCAAAAACGTGTCGCTCCAGTGTGAATGCAGAACAGTGTCTGTGTGTACACCAACCATGCTCTTTCAAGTGTTGTATGTAAGACTGTACCCCTAGCAGCCAGACCAGAGTTGCGAACCAAACTGAAATTTACTGACACAACACCTAAAATTTACTGGCACAGCCAGGATTTAACTGGCATTTCCAAAATTTTAAAAATGACTCTTTTAGGTGCAAATTTCAGTATTTATGCTACAAACAAGTACAATATGTAATTAGCAATGTGATTTTAACCACTTTCCGACCAGCCGCCATCATTGTACTGCTGCAGATCGGCTCATTCTCACGAATCACTGTCATTGTACGCCGTGTCATGAACTCTATTTTGTGTAAACAAGGCAGATCTCTGTTCTGGCACGGTTGATCACACAGATCCTGTCTTTCTGCTATGCAGGAAGACAGTTCTGTGTGTTTCCCCAGGCAGCCCACCCCCCATACATTTAGAAAACACCTGCAGGGAACACATTTAACCCCTTGACCGCCCCTGATGTTAACCCCTTCCCCGCCAGTGTCATTAGTACAATGTCAGTGCGTATTTTTAGCACTGATCACTGTAATGGCCCTGGTTCCCAAAAAAGTGTCAAAAATGTCAGTTAGGTGCCCGATCTTTCCGCCCCAATGTCGCAGTCCCGCTAAAAATTGCAGATCACCGCCATTACTAGTAAAAAAAAAATAATAATAACAAAAATGCCATAAATCTATTCCCTATTTTGTAACTTTAGCGCAAACCAATCAATATTTATGTGTATGAATGTGAGTCAGGGACCTTAGATTGTAAGCTCCTTGAGGGTAGGGACTGATGTGAATGTACAATGTATATGTAAAGTGCTGCGTAAATTGACAGCGCTATATAAGTACCTGAAATTTAAAAAATAATAATAAATATGTGCTTATTGCAATTTTTTTACCAAAAATACGTAGAAGAATACATATGGGCCTAAACTGAGGAAGAAATTTGTTTTTTTTATATCTTTTGGGGGGATATTTATTATAGCAAAAAGTAAAAAATATTGATTTTTTTTCAAAATTGTCGCTCTTTTTGACTCCTCACTGACATGACACACCCCCTCCTGAGTCACAGTGATAATCTCTGCCCATGTCAAGTGGTCCCTTCAGTCCACTCCAGTCCAAAGAGCACTGACAGTGCCGCTTGCCTTGCTCCCGTTCCACAGACCAGCAAGAGAGGCTCCAGCTCCTCCCCTCGGCTCCCTTGCACCATGACATCACATGACACGCTCAGGCACCGCCTCCTTAGACCTGCCCACACTGGCAACACACTGTAGCAGGCACTCAGATGAGTGTCACAACTATATTTTTTACTGCCAACCTTTTCCTGTTACTGGCAGGAGTAAAGTGTCGTTTTTTACTGGCTGCCAGTAAAGCTACTGATGGTTGGCAACATTGATCCAGACTGGACCTAGTTTTATATTTATTTTTAATGTATGTATGCTGTAATTTATACTTTACACTTGGAACACCTACAGATATTTCTTACTTCTCAGGGATCACAGTACTCCACCTGACAATGCCTTCATCTACTTTGTACTGCAGAAAGACAGTGCCATCTTTGTTCAGGCTTCATCCAGGGTCAGCATCCACTTCCTAGACTGAGTTGCTGGTTCAGAGATGGCACAATCATGTTATTCCTTCATTTATACATTTTTTTACTTTTATTTCTATTTATCTAAAAACATTGTGTTATACACTATACACACACCGATCCTCCATAACATTATGCTCACTGACAGGTAAAGCGAATAACATTGATTACCTTGTGACAATGGCATCTATCAATGTTGGTGGGATATATTAAGCAGTAATTGAACATGTTGTCGCTGAGGTTGATGTGTTGAAAGCAGAGAAAATGGGCAAGGGGAAGGATTTGATGGACTTTGACAAGAACCAAATTGTAATGGCTGAACAACTGGGTCAGAGCAACTCCAAAATTATAGCTCTTGGGGAATGTTTACCGGTCTGCAGTGATCCAGGGAAGGAAACCCAGCAAAACGGCAACAGGGTCATGGAAAGCCAAGGCTCATTGATGCATGTGGGGAAAGAAGGCTGACCCTCATAGTCCAATACAATAGAGGAGCCACTGTAGTTCAAACTGCTTAAAAAGTTAATGCTGGTTCTGACAGAATGGTATCAGAACACACAGTGCGTCATAGTTTGAAGTGTATGGGGCTGAAAAGGGGCAGACTGGTTAAGGTGCCCATGCTGACCCGTGTCCACAGTCAAAAGTGCCTACAATGGGCATGTGAGCATCAGAACTGGACCACGGAGCAATGGAATTTGTTGAAGGTGTTGAGGGACCTATGCAATATTAGGTGCAAGTTACCTTTTTCCCTCTACCATCCATGACAACTTGCTACATTCGGATATCTCTGCTACATGTTTGTCTATTGAGCTGAGCTGACTGGCTTACAGTTCAGGCGCTGTACAGGATTTTTATTGGATTTATTAAAGTTCGCACTGCACATGTGCAGGAGGCGGGGGACCCAAATTCTGAAGGTCCATGTGTGCATTGTGGAAACTCAGCCATTCACTATAGAAACATGTGCACCAACTGGTGACAGATTTGATGGGATTATACAGTTCAAAGTCTAAAAAAAGTTTACCTAGTTGTTTAGTAGATGGTTACAGGCCCTATGCATCTACCCACCATCTTTAAGCCCTTGCAGCTATCCCCTAACCATCCCCTATCTCATCCCCCTATCAGCAGTGGCCATGATCCCTGGGGAGATATCCGCCCTCGTCCACCCTCGCCCGGGTCACAATATGATCCCACTGGGGTGACAGGATGATGGCTGGACGTGGTGGGACCCCCTCGGTATACCCTCACAGGGATGCCAGGGCCTCTTTAACAGTCTCCTTCAGTTTTATGAGCCTTTCTCTCATACATAGAATGCAGACTTGGGCTTTTTAATGGAAACATCTCGATGTACAAATGTATTTTATTTCTTTCTCACTTCTAGATCCATATGTGTATGTTTGTACTTGCAAGCTCAACTTCCTTCAGTTGAAATGTTCTATCTGCATTACACCTGTAAATCTTCATCGTAACATAACAATATGTCCTTCATATTTGCATTTATTCTCGTTTGTATAAATTTACAAATTTGAAATTAATAAAAATACTTTTCAAAAAAAAAAGTTTACATTTACAGAGTGTGCAAAGCCTAACCTTTGGTGAGAAGAAAGGACCCCTGTCAGGTTTTGTTTGCGGTTTGTGTCCTTCCTGTTGGCCCTGGTCACTGTTGTGTCTGATACAGAAAATGATGGCAAATCCAAAATGTTGTGAGTGTCATATGAACAGGAGGTTAGGTAAAAAAAACAACAACAAAAAAACAATTTGGAAATCTGATGTGTTCTGGTGACTACTGGAAAGTATATGCCTTTATTATTATTATTATTATTATTATTACAGGATTTATATAGCGCCAACAGTTTACGCAGCACTTTACAATATAAAAGGGAGACAATACAGTTACAATACAATAAAGTACAAGAGGATTAAGACGGCCCTGCTCAGCAGAGCTTACAATCTAATAGAGTGGGACAGGCAGTACAAAAGGTTGTAACTGTGGGGAATGAGTTGATGGAAGAGGTAAAAGATTAGTTGGAGGTATGATAGTCTTCCCTGAAGAGATGAGTTTTCAGAGATTGCCTGAAGGTAGTGAGGGTAGGAGATCATTCCAGAGTATGGGAGAGGCTCTGGAGAAGTCCTGGAGACGAGCATGGGAGGAGGAGACGAGGGAGCTTGAGAGCAGGAGGTCTTGAGAGGAGCGGAGAGGACAGTTTGGGTGATATTTGGAGAGAAGATTGGTGATGTAGCTTGGGGCGGAGTTGTGAATGGCTTTGTATGTTGTGGTTAGTATTCTGAATTAAATTCACTGGGCGCCAGTGTGGGGATTGGTGGAGAGGGGTGGCAGACACTGAGCGGTTGGTAAGGTGGATAAGTCTGGCAGCAGGATTCATGATAAACTGAAGGGGGGATGGCCTCTGGTTCACATCTATGAGGTTGATGTGTTTTCAGACGCGTTTTGCAGTGAATTTTGTGTTTTTAAACCCACATTTCTGATGCATTTTTACATGCAGTTTTAATGCATTTTGTGTTTTCCTTTTTTTTTTTGTTCTCTTTAACCGGTTCCCGTCTGGATCGCATACATTTACTCCTGCACTGTGGTAGCATAGCGTGAATCACCGCAGTCAGGGGGCGGGAGGACGCCGGTGGTGGCGGGTGTCGTGCCCACCGCACGCTCCCTGAGTGGAGCCGCGGGCCGGGCGGACTCGCTGTCCACCAGCGATCGCCTGATACAGAAAAGTGGGGAACTGCCGATGTAAACACGGCGGTACCCCTTTCTGTCAGGGGACATGACAGGGATCTACTGATCCCTGTCATTGGGATCAGTTAGATCGGACATGCCCCTGCCAGCCCAGCCCCCACACAGTTAGAACACAGTGAGGGAACACAGTTAACCCCTTGATTGCCCCCTGCAGGTTAACCCCTTCTCTGCCAGTGACATTTATACAGTAATCAGTAGCTATTTTTAGATCTGATCGCTGTATAAATGTCAATGGTCCCAAAAAAGTGTCAAAATTGTCCAGTCTGCTGCAATATCGCAGTCCCGCTAAAAATCGCCGATCGCCGCCATTACTATAAAAAAAAATTTTGGAAAAACGCCATAAATGAATTCTCATAGTTTGTAAACGTGGCAACTCTTGAGCAAACCAATCAATATACACCTATTGCATTTTTTTTTACCACAAATATGTAAAAGAATATATATCGGCCTAAAATGATGAATACATTTATTTTTTTTGGACATGTATTATAGCAAAAAGTTAAAAATATTGATTTTTTTTCAAAATTGTCGCTCTTTTTTTGTTTATAGCGCAAAAAATAAAAAATGCAGAGGTGATCAAATACCACCAAAAGAAAGCTCTATTTGTGGGGAAAAAAAAGGATGTCAGTTAAAGCGATGCAGTGCTGAGTCGGAAAAAGTGCTCAGGTCAGGAAGGGGGTAAAACCTTCCGGGGCTGAAGTGGTTAAACACACTGTATATAGCTGGTTGGTAAGGAGCGGGCCGGGAAGCTGGCCGCCACGTCCTTAACAACCGATGAGTCATCAGTTGTCAGGGGGGTTTCCTGCTGACAGCTGAACATACCAAATCCATACCAGACCCTTATCCGAGCATGCAGCCTGGCAGGTCAGGAAAGGGAGGGGATGAAGCAGAGTCGAGCTGTGGGCGGCGGGCACTCGATGTCCGCCGGCACCCACTGATCATCGGGTAGAGACACAGAACAGAGCTCTGCCGATGTAAACAAGGCAGAGCTCCGTTCTGATGGGGGTGGGTTTGTAGTAATGGATTTTAATATAATCCATCACTTCCCTTAATAAAAGCAGCACATACAGTACACAAAAACATTAGCTAGGTACACAGTTAACCCTTTGATTGCCCTATATGTTTAACCCCTTCCCAGCCATGTCATTAGTAAAGTGACAGTGTATATTTTTAGTACTGACTACTGTATTAGCGTCACTGGTTCCCGCAAAGTGTCAGTTAATCCTCATACACACGGTGCAACGGTCGTACGACTGGACGTGCAAAATCGTATATGTTGGCTGTTGTATCTCGCGTACTGACATGCACTAAGCGATCGTACGACCAAGCCTAACGGGGTGACGTGCTACAAGCTAATAAAGAGGAAGTTCAGGTGAATGTGATTTGTGAATTATGAATGGACACTTCTGGGCGTTCCTGACTTCTTAGCATGCGTGTTTTGCACGTACAGCTTTGTAGGCCCAACTTCTCTGTACACACGATACAACAGTCGTATCACATCTTGTTGTACAACAAAAGTTTTCTAGTCTGCTCATCCATTCTGTTGGTACTAACGGTCAGATGATCGTACAACAAGCTGTTATATGACTGTTGTTGTACGACCGTTGTACCATGTGTATGGACTGGCCTTTAGTGTCCGCCGCAATATTGCAGTCTCACTATAAGTCTCTGATTGCCGCCATTACTAGTATAAAAAAATAAAGTACAGTTCCAGTATACACCATAGTTTGTAGACGCTATAACTGCGCAAACCAATCATTATACGCTTCTTTGGATTTTTTTTACCAAAAATATGTAGCAGAATACATATTGGCCTAAATTTATGAATAAACTTGATTTTGTACATTTTTTTTTTAGTGGATATGTTTTATAGCAGAAAGGAAAATATATAGTTTTTTTTTTTCAAAATTGTCAGTCTTTTTTTGTTTATAGGGCAAAAAAAAAAACGCAATGGTGATCAAATGCCACCAAAATAAATCTCTATTAGTGGGGAAAAAATGACATCAATTCTATTTGGGTACGGCTTTGCATGACCGCGCAATTGTCAGTTAAAATAACGCAGTGCTGTACTGCAAAAAATGGCCTGGTCATGAAAGGGTTTAAATCTTCCGGAGTTCCAAGTGGTTAATAAGCGAAATATTTCATACACTGTCTGCAGCGAAAAAAAAACGAGGCATGCCACAAAACAATCTTTTATTGCATTTTTTTAATTTAAAATTCTGAAAGCTTTAAAGTTTGGGCTGGCATTAAGTCATTTGGGAGACGCCATCCACACAGTCTTTGTTTCATAATTTTATGATGACTTAAAAGCCAGCGAGGAATATTTTAGTTATGGGGACAGGGAGGTAAAGTAAAGACATGTTTTCAGCTGATTCCTCTGCAAATCCATGGGACAGAGAGAAGACAGTGTTTAACTACCGTACTGTCTATACTAGAAGAGGATTAACACCTTAAATAGCCATGGAAATTTTGATTCAAACCAACACCTACTTGAAGACTTTCACTTGTTCCGTGGCTGAATAGAAGCGCAGTCTTTCAATACCTTCCATAAATTCAAATCTTGTTTATATAAGTTTTCTTTTCCTGTGCATTTTTGTTTTGATCCGCGCCTAAGATAAATAACAAACACCGCGTTTTTCTGCAAAATGCATATATTTTCTAAGTGTGACAGCCCGTTACTGAGACCCTGCTTTCTTGTAGCTTAATGGAAACTGTCTGGGCACTTTTGTCACTTGTGTTTGTAAAATATGGTTTCTGTCTTAGCGCAGGCCATTAATTATACCTGCCTGGAGGGGGAGGTGGTTGCTTTTTTTTATTTCTCAAAATTTTATAGCAGAATGAAAGTTATGACAGGGTGGTGTGTCAAAATATATATTCGCCTAAACTGTAAAAGTGTATCTAAAGCCAGTGTTAATTTTGTCAACTAAAACATTTTAACCAACTAACTCAATACCATTTTAGTCGACTGAAATACAACTAAAACTAAAACAATTGAGATGACTAAAATACAACTAAAACTAAAATGGCATTTTAGTCAAAAGACTAAGACTAAAACTAAATTGAAATTTGACATCAAAATGAACACTGGTCTGTAGTGCATGTTCATACCTCAATACCATAAATAACATATTAGATCTTTCACTCCAGCAGTATATAATGAGTTTGGAAATTGTAGAGAAATGCTTAACCACTTCCTGACCGCGCGCCGTGTTTTCACGGCGGCAGTCGGGATGCTGAGCGCGAATCGCCGTAAAAAGACGGCGATATGCGAACAGCCACTAGGGGGCGCGCGCCCGCCACACTCCTGAGGAGTGTGCCCGCGGCTCGGGCGGATCCGATATCCGCGATGAGCGGCCACAGGGAAAGAACGGGGAACCGCCGATGTAAACACGGCGGTTCCCCGCTCTGTTAGTAGGGGCATGGGTGATCTACTGATCCCTGTCACTGGGATCAGTTAGATCTCTCATGCCCATGTTAGCCCAGCCCCCCCCCACAGTAAGAACACACCCAGGGAACACAGTTAACCCCTAGCTCTTCCCCCCAGGTTAACCCCTTCATTGCCAATGACATTTATACAGTAATCAGTGGACATTTAAATTTCTGATCGCTGAATAGATGTCATTGGTCCCAAAAAAGTGTCAAAAATGTCCAACATGTCCGCTGCAATATCGCAGTACCGCTAAAAATCGCAGATCGCCGCCATTACTAGTAAAAAATAAAAAATAAATAAAAACCCCAGAAATTAATTCTCATCATCCGTAAACACGGCCACTTTTGAGCAAACCAATCAATAAACGCCGATTGCAATTTTTTTTATCACAAATATGAGGAATTATATAAATCGGCCAAAAACGGTGAAAAAAAATGTTTTTTTATATATATTTTTTTGGATTTGAATTTTAGCAAAAAGTAAGAAATGTGGGTTTTTTTTGCAAAATGGTCGCTCTTCTTTTGTTTATGTCGGCGATCAGAAATTATGCAGAGGCAATCAAATACCACCAAAAGAAAGCTCTATTTGTGGGAAAAAAAGGACGCAAATTTTGTTTGCGTGCAACGTCGCACGGCCGCGCAATTGTCAGTTAAAGCGACGCAGTGCCGAATCACAAAAAGTGCTCTGGTCCTAAAGCTGGAAAACCTTCCGGTTGGTAAGTGGTTAAATAATGCATTACAATTTAATTACACCCATTAGATTTTAGATGGCTTAAATTCGTTTTAGTCGACTAAAATGTACTGGAGATTTAGTCGTCTAAATATGACTAAAACTATAACAATTGCAACAGACTAAAATTGGATTAAAACTAAAACGCCATTTTAGTCCTAAAACTAAGACTAAAACTAATCAAAATTTGCTGCCAAAATTATCACTGTCTAAAGCTCAACTTTTTTTTTCATTTTCAATTAGTATTGAAGATAGGGGAGAGGGGTAGAACCTTTGTTAGGTTTTTATAGCTGTCCGTATCAGTGCTATGGAGATTTACTGATGCTGGACACTACTGTTAATGGGACTGAACATCAAAAGTTCCAACAAGAATTTTATTGGAGAGGGAAAGGGATTTTTGTGGTGCCAAAAAATGAAAGACAATATATATATAAAAAAAAGAACATCTTTTTATTAGATTACATTAAAATTTAGGAAGAGTGTCATAGTTTAACTCTTCCCATGATGATAACACATATATCATTACCACATAAAGCATATGAATATAGGAGAACTTGTTTAGATGCCTGCTAGTTCAACATGTTTCGCAATTTGCTTCATCAGGAACAATGAGGCATATCATTTCTAGATAAACATAGAGGATAAAAAAGACAAAAAGATCAATACGTATATGTGAAAAAAACAGGATATATACAGTAATGTCAAAGTCATCAAAACTGTCCAAAGTTGGTATACACAGATTATTCTTATCCATGTTTTTTCATTTCACTGCAACCATATTTGGAATACAGGTCCCACTGAATATCAAAACTCACCTAATGAGAGTGGTGGTAAAATGTAATGTGTTAATTCGGCGTTAAGGAGATGTAGACATCCAATGGAGAGAGAGCCCGCCACAGGTTCCTGGATGGAGACTGCAGAGTGAACCACCAAGTGACCAATGAATGTATATCAGATATACCTTCTAATTGGTCCCTCAGTTTGTGCTGAATCAGTCACTATAAAATAGATTAGCAAAAATCAATAAAGAGGATACAAGGGGAAAGTTGGTAAATACGGTACAGAGAAAAGGTAAGCAAGTGCATGTGGGCATAATCAGTATACTGTATATACAGAGATTTACAGTATATCACAAAAGTGAGTGCACCCCTCGCATTTTTGTAAATATCTTATTCTATCTTTTCATGTGACAACACTGAAGAAATGACACTTTGCTACAATGTAAAGTAGTGAGTGTACAGCTTGTATAACAGTGTAAATTTGCTGTCCCCTCAAAATAACTCAACACACAGCCATCAATGTCTAAACCGCTGGCAACAAAAGTGATTACACCCCTAAGTGAAAATGTCCAAATTGGGCCCAAAGTGTCAATATTTATGTGGCCAACCATTGTATTCCTGCACTGCCTTAACCCTCTTGGGCATGGAGTTCACCAGAGCTTCACAGGTTGCCGCTGGAGTCCTCTTCCACTCCTCCATGACAACATCACAGGGTTGGTGGATGTTAGAGACCTTGCCCCCCGTTTGAGGATGCCCCACAGATGCTCAATAAGGTTTAGGTCTGGAGAAATGCTGGGCAGCACTAGGCAGCAAATGATATCACCTGTGATATTTTTAGTTATCTTGCAAACCTGGTCTGTTAGGGCCTGTACACACAATGTGAATTTCGGACAGAAATTTTCGTTCAAAGACCGATCGTCCGAAATTCTTATCGTTAGTATGCTCCTTTTGACAGACGATTTAAAATTTTCGCAACTCAACGTCCTATTTTCGTATCATTAGTACGGTTTTCGTCCGAAAAAAAATGTACGATCACGACTACGCATGCTCAGAAACTGAAAAATATAAACAAAACTATTCAACACATTACGTCACTTCTGACATTGAATTTGGGCGTACGAAAATGTTCATATTGTTAATATGCTCTTCACTTTCGACATGAGACAAGCATCCAAGAAAAAACGGACGTTCTGTTCGGTTGTACAAAATTCGCATCATGTGTACGAGGCTTTAGTGGGTCCTGAGGACAGGGGTTGAGAACCACTGTGATAGACCAACACAAAGTGGCACATAATTGTGAAGTGGAAGGAAGATGATAAATGTTATCCAAAATTTTTTACAAATAAATATGTGAAAAGTATGGTGTACATTCGTATTCAGCCCCCCCCCCCCCATATCTATATCTGTCAGATTGTGTTGAGAGGGTCTGTGCACAGCAATCTTCAAGTCTTACCACAGATTTTCAATTGGATTTAGGTCTGGACTTTGTCTGGGCCATTCTAACACAAATATGCTTTGATCTAAACCAGGGATATGCAATAAGCGGAGCTCCAGCTGTTGCAAAACTGCAAATCCCATCATGCCTCTGCCTCTGGGTGTCATGCTTGTGGCTGTCAGAGTCTTGCTAAGCCTCATGGGACTTGTAGTTCTGAAACATCTGGAGGTCCACTAATTGCATATCCCTGATCTAAACCATTCCACTGTAGCTCTGGCTGTATGTTTAGAGTCGTTGCCCTGCTGGAAGGTGAACCTCCGCCACAGTCTCAAGTCTTTTGCACACTCTAGCAGATTTTCTTCTAAGATTGCCCTGTATTTGGCTCCATCCATCTTCCCATCAACTCTGACCAGCTTCCCTGTCCCTGCTGAAGAAAAGTATCCCCACAACATGATGCTGCCACCACCATGTTTCACAGTGGGGATGGTGTGTTCAGGGTGATGTGCAGTGTTAGTTTTCCACCACACATAGCGTTATGCTTTTAGGCCAAAAAGTTAAATTTTGGTCTCATCTGAGCAGAGCACCTTCTTCCACATATTTAATGTGCAGGGGAGGGCTGGGCCAGGGGGCAGGGTGGCAATTGCCCCCCAGGCCATCCCAACTTACATTTGAAAAGGCCGGCGGCCATTGCCCGCTGACAATATTTTCTTTTTGTGGAGGAAGTAGGGGCCAGGTGTGTGTGACAGCATCCACACCAGGTAAGCAGGAGATCCCGCTCTTTGTAATCCGGCGGCTCTCCTCTCTCTGCATTGCAGGCTGCTTTGGATGGGAACTGGTGAGGCTGCATTGATGGGCACTGATCAGGCTGCATTGATGGGCACTGATGAGGCTGCATTGATGGGCACTGATCAGGCTGCATTGATGGGCATTGATGAGGCTGTATTGATGCATTATTTTTGTTAAACCTCCTTTGTTGCCATTAACATTAAATTATGTTTCCACATTGTATCATATTTGTCTTGCTTCCTAACATCAATATCCATTATAAAACCTGGTGGGCATGGATAGTGAGCTGATTCAGTGGTTCAATGGGCCACTTGACTGGACTTGCCCCCCAGGCATAAGGCTGCCAGCCCTCCCCTGTTGATGTGTCCCCCACATGGCTTCTCACAAACTGCATATGGAACTCTCTTTCTTGGCTTTCTTTCAACAATGGATTTCTTCTTGCCACTTTTCCATAAAGGCCAGCTTTGTGGAGTGCACAACTAATAGTTGTCTTGTGAACAGATTCTCCCACCTGAGCTGTGGATCTCTGCAGCTCCTCCAGAGTTACCATGGGCCTCTTGACTGCTTCTCTGATTAATGCTCTCTTTACCCGGCCTGTCAGTTTAGGTGGATGGCCATGTCTTGGTAGGTTTGCAGTCGTACCATACCCTTTCCATTTTCGGATGATGGATTGAACAGTGCTCTGTGTGATGTTCAAAGATTGGGATATTTTTTTATAACCTAACCCAGTTTTAAACTTCTCCACAACTTTATCCCTGACCTGTCTGGTGTGTTCCTTGGCCTTCATGATGCTGCTTGTTTACTAAGGTTCTCTAACAAACCTCTGAGAGCTTCATAGAACAGCTGTATTTATACTGAGATAAAATTACACACAGTTTAACTAGTTGGGTGACTTCTGAAGGCAATTGGTTCCGCTAGATTTTAGTTAGGGGTATCAGAGTAAAGGGGGCTTAATACAAATGCAGGCCACACTTTTGAGATATTTATTTGTAAAATATTTTGAAAACTATTTTGAAAACCGTTTATCATTTTCCTTCCACTTCCCAATTATGTGCCACTTTGTGTTGGTCCAATAAAATACATTTACGTTTAACATGACAAAATGTGGAAAATTTCAAGGGGTCTGAATATTTTTTCAAGGCACTGTACATATTAAAGCGGTTGTAAACCATGGATGTTTAAAAAAAAAAAAAAGAAAGAAACCTGCAAAACAATGTCATAATGTGCTAGTATGCATCACATATTAGCACATTATGAATTGCTCACTTTGGAATGAAGCCCTCCAGCTCTGTAATGTCACTGCTGAGAGGGCCGACATGTTCCCCCTGTCTTTCTTTCGGATTCATGCTCTCCGGCTAGGTGATTGGCCAGAGCCACGATGACGTCACTCCCGAGCATGCGTGCGGGGGCCCTCAGTTCCAGCACGTAGCTCTGAAGTTCCGGCAAGGTATGCTGGACCCTTAGTGCACATGCACCAGTGATGTCACTGGCTGCATGCCGGGTGAATATCTCCTAAACGGTACACGTTTAGGAGATATTAATTTTGTAAACTCTGCTTTGTCATTTTTACCTACAGGTAAGCCTATAATAAGGCTTACCTGTAGGTAAAAATGACAAAGCGGGGTTTACAACCGCTTTAGGCATTCATCTACACTGGAAGAACCGGTGATAGCGTCAGACCTTCTATTCTTCATCATTTACCAATAAAGAGTTTTGAACTTTAGGTATATTTTAACTGCTTAAAGCAGAACTTCACGAGGCAGCCTTGACCCCCATCTTCCTCTTTTTAAGCTATTCAGGACTTTTTTTTATGTTGAAGAGTCACTGGTCTCCCAATGCCCCTTACAGGTTCATGCTAAACCACTTGGGTGGGTCCTATGTTTGGGGCCACCATTGCTGTAGGTATAAACCATGTTCCTTTATCAGTAATATCTGCCATAAGTCTCAATACTTCTTCTAGATGAGACTGGCTATGCATGTATAGTGCTCACCCCCAGAGTGGCTGCTGGAAATAACCCAGGTCTCTCTTACCTGCTCTGAGGCTGCCAGCCCAGGTACCAGCTCCAGAACATGTGGACAAAACTCAAGCTTAGTCTAGGAATATCTTTTTTAACATTTATTGCAGTATTTGAATAGAGGCAAATAGAGGGATGAGGGTGCAGGATGCTCAAAAACACATGCAGGTATCAGAGGACAGATTCTGAATTAAAGTTCTCCAAAAGCAGACTTAAGTAATGCCGGAAGTAGAGGGGACAGCCAGCTAGTCTGAGCCCCTTAATGAGCAGTCACAGTTCTTGAAGCAACCTCTAGTGTCTGACCCTCAAAGTACTGGTGCACCTGGAGCATCCTGCCAAAAGGTCCTATGCACAATGTCCAGAGACAGGTCTTCAACCAGCTTCCCTGTGACACCCCTCAGTGAAAAGGTTAATTATCCAGCCTCCTAAAGTAGTGTCCTCCAGCAAATTTCTGTCCAGGTTTCTGCAAGCCCTCAGCAAGGCACATAGTAAGACCCAACAGCTCTTACACAGGCTGCCTCCCAGAGGGGAGAACCCGGGAGAGAGAGCTCTGATCGCACCCTCCAAATCATTGATCTTTGCCCCAGCCACACCTTCTGGGCCTCCTTTCCAGGGATTGGCTGGGGTCAGATAAACATTCACTGCCCAGTGGCTAACCATCCTTCTCTATTTCTGAAAGCTTCTTCAAGAACATGCAGAAACAACCAACCACCAAGCTTAGGGATAGGCCTGACCAAACCTGAATAATAATTTATGGGGCTGCGCTTAATTGAATGAAAGAAGTCCAGTCCACAAATGGTATGGATGATATCCACTCAAAACACAATAGTTCACTCTTGAGACGTTCTATTGAAAAATTGTCCACTTATGCGTCATAATCATAACATCACACCCAGTGCAGGGATAAGTAGAGTGCGTCCACCACCTAATGAAATGGAGGCTTAACAGAACCTGCTATAAATAAAGCGATGATTCTTTCCTGTCTGGGGTATGTTGACATAAACCGCCTGTCCAGATAGTGCCTATATCGTCCAGTCTACTGTGTCTCAATGGGTCAGCCAGGATAAATCATAGGTAAGACCTTTCATCCACCATGTTCAATATGCGGACCTCAAAGGGAGATGTAATACCCACAGAAAGAGAGGACTAGGATAGTGAAGTACCGTAAGAGCAATAATTTATTTGCAGGATTAAAAGTACTCACATTACAGCATAAAACAACCAGCGTGTACCGGCCGATCCCATCTCGCGGGCAGAAAATCCAGCAGTGGTGACGTCAGCGTGCACTCCCGACGTACGTTTCGTCACAACTGACGTTGTCAAAGGGATAGGGCGCACCGCTGCATCACCACTCTTCTTTATACCGACCACCCCCTTGATCTGAGGCATAGGCAGCCATGATAGTTATGGGGAAAGTTGCCAATATCCCCTCATGATTCCCAACTCATCCTAATTAAGCGGCAGCAAGAAAAACCAAACAAAACCATACAAATGTGTGCATTGAACTTAGTATGGCTATTAATATAAATTGTTGGAATATATTATATACCGAAATCAGAAAGCTTTTACAAGCTTAAACAACGAGATGTGTCCATGTAGTCTCACTAATAGATGCCTATCCCCTAGAGACAGGCACCTCATATGGTAGCACACCAGACGTCTATAAGGGTCATAAGACAAATGAGAAGTAAAAAATATGTATTATTAACTATTTAAATGCGATGTAAATCTACACTACAAATAAAGATAAAAATAAAATTAAAAATAAAAAATAAAAATAAATAAACAAAAATTAGACAAAAAATGAATTTCTGCCCACGTTTAAATAATGGCGACCCAAGCCTCAGAACAAGTTTACAAAGACAAACTTATAAAAAGCATGCAAGATATAAAGGAAAAAACATTGAATAAAATTGCCCTGACCCCTCAGATAAAAACCCAAAAAAGCATGACCTCATATAGAATAGTCATTAGCTTAAGGCTATACCCCATGTACCTATAATTTAAGAAACACTAAAAAACACACTAAAAAACAAAGGACTCAAGGCCACTTAGATGGTAAAAAAAAACCCACTGGTACCAACTTAAGATGCTTAGACAAATAAGAATTGGGTACCAAACATCATAGACTGGTAGTTACCCAAAAACCCAAGCCAGCAACCTAGCTAGGCCTAAGAGATAAAGGAAAAAATGTAGGCCCTTCGCCCTCCATTTTGAGGAGGGAACTTCCTCCAAATGGAGTACGAAACCTTGAGGGGGATGTTGCGGTGCCCCCCCTTCAGGGAGATGTCCCGCAGAATTCTAGCTGGGGTTTTCTCAGGCCCAGCCAAGGCAAAAAGAGGCCTGTTGACCCAGAAGAGGGACCAGAGGGGGGAGGAGACTATGAATTAAAGAGACAAAAAGTGTAGCAGGGGCGGGCATTTTTAACTTGAGCTCCAAGGTCCTCTCAGATTCCGAGATGCGCCTTCTGGACCAGGGCCTCAAGTTTGCCCCCCTAGAAGTCTTAATAAATTTGAAACTTACATGGACGTACACAAGTTTGTACGTAAAATTAACATCAAAAGGTATCTTATATCTAACCCCATTAAAGACAATCGCAAGACTTCCTCCGCATTTATACATACTGGACTTGCTAAAGCATCCCTTTTCAACCCTCCGGGTTCTTTATCCCCCCCCCCCCCCTTAAAGGCCCAATCTATATTCTATGGAAAACTACAATTAAAATGCATGTTTGAACACATGCAGGTACATTCAAAGTTTAAATAATTCTGAAGATCCCCCCGTTTGAACTCCGGGACCAGGTCTTCCGCGTAGAGCCTTAGACTCTCCTGGAACCTCGAGTTCAATTTTTACGGGCGGGGACGATGTGAAAAACAGAGAAATTAAGTATCAGAGGAGGGGGGAGACCAGGGAGAAGACCCAGTTGTCCGGAGAAAAACGGAACCGACCCGGACTCTTTTGGGGTCGATCTTAAGACGCCCTGTAGAGGGACTTCCCCCCCGTGGCGTTGTAGGGGGAGTTCCAAAGCATGAGGTAAACCTCCTTCAAGGGAGGAGTTTTACC
>BLSH010428867.1:1115898-1126382 GCA_018402905.1 Glandirana rugosa | reverse complement strand
ACAATCGCAAGACTTCCTCCGCATTTATACATACTGGACTTGCTAAAGCATCCCTTTTCAACCCTCCGGGTTCTTTAGCCCCCCCCTTAAAGGTCTTTAGAGACGTGGTTCTCAGAGATCTTGAACAGTTAGAACATAAAAAAGTATGTCTTAATAAAGTTTGCAGACTGGTTTAGACTCTTTGTGTACTAATAAAGAGTTAGTAATTCGCCCGGCAGATAAGGGTGGGGGGATTGTAGTTCTGGATCGGAATATGTATATGCAAGAAATGTATAACAACATTGGCCATCAGACCACTTATCAGCCCCTCATTTCTGACCCTAAATCAAAATATAAAGTAGATCTTAAAAAAATTATCTCAAAGAGTCTGCAGCGAGGTATCCTCACCAAAAAAGAAGGATGTTTTCTAATACCTAGGGCGCCGCGCACGCCGGTGATGTATTATCTTCCTAAATTACATAAAGATCCTATCTGCCCACCTGGGTGTCCCATTATTAGTGGGATTGATTCTGTGACATCCCGGGTGGGCAGATATATTGATTTCTTCCTTAAACCATTGGTGCAGGGTATGCCTTCTTATATCAAGGACTCTAGGCATAAAATGAATATCCTTTCAGAATTCACTCCAAATGAAGGATTGCTCATGGTGACAGCAGATGTCACCTCTCTTTATACCATAATACCACACCATTTAGGCCTTTTGACAGTCAGGTACTACTTGGAGAGGGACTCTGAGCTGTCCCATGAACAAGTTGAATTTATTATGGAGCTTCTAGAATTTGCTGCCACCCACAACTACTTCTGGTTTGACCAGAAGTTTTTCAGTCAGATTGGGGGAGTCGCAATGGGCGCTAAGTATGCATCCAGTCTTGTGAATCTGTTTATGGCCCTATGGGAGGAGGACATCGTCTATGCCCAGAGAAGACCAGAAATGTTCCTCTGGGCCAGGTATATTGATGACGTCCTCCTCCTATGGGATAGGGACCTCCAGAGTTTAGATGATTTTTTTGTTTTTTTGAATTCTAACAGAGGTACAGAACTTAAGTATGTAGCCCATCCTCAAAAAGTAAATTTTTTGGACCTCAACATAGAGATCAGAGAGGGCCGGTTTTGCACCTCGACCTATTTTAAGCCCTCTGATCAGAATTAATTTATTCCTCTAAAAAGTTGCCATTAATCGACCTTGGCTTAAAGGAGTCCCTAAGAGCCAATATATGAGGCTTCGTCGCAATTGCACAGATTTTGGTGATTTCTACCAACAGTCCCAGATTCTCACTCAAAGGTTTGTAGAAAAGCGGTATAATGAGGTGGTATTGACCTCTATTTTAGATGAGGTTTCCCGGATGAATAGGGGAGACCTCCTTAAGGAGAGAAGTGGAGATGACACATTGAGGAGTCTTCCACAGCTGCCCTTCATTACTTTTTCCTCTCAAGCCAGGGAGGTTAGGCAGCTAATTTCTAGACACTGGCATATCTTAAAAAGTGACCAGGTTTTGGGCAAAGATCTTCCTGAATGCCCTATGGCGATATTTAAAGGGGCCTCCTCTTTGAGGAATAGGGTGGAATAATCCCCCCAAAAAAGGTTGGCTTTTTTCAAGAACTGACGGGTTTTTTCAAATGTGGGCGGTGTAGGGTTTGTTCCCTAAACAGTTCTAATACTAAGAGGGTCCAGACCTTCATATCCACTAGCCGATCAGTCCAATTTAATATTAGACCCTTTATCTCCTGTAACACTAAAGCCGTAGTCTACATCCTGCTGTGCCCTTGTGGACTGCAGTATGTACGCCGGACTAAGCGTCCCTTACAAGTCCGGCCTAATGAGCATTTAACGAACATACTCACTGGCTTTAAAAACCACTCTGTATCTAAACATTACAGGGACCAACATAATTGGAACAATTCTGGGACTCTTTTCCTAGGGATTGATCATTATGAACCTCATTGGCGTGGAGGGTCTATTATCAGGGGCATTTCTAAACTTGAAATGCCCTGGATATACAAGATTAGATCCTACACCCCTTATGGGCCGAATGTAGACGTTGATACCAACGCCTTTATAGATAATTCTTAGGCCTAGCTAGGTTGTTGGCTTCGGTTTTTGGGTAACTACCAGTCTATGATGTTTGGTACCCAATTCTTATTTGTCTAAGCATCTTAAGTTGGTACCAGCGGGGTTTTTTTTACCATCTAAGTGGCCTTGAGTCCTTTGTTTTTTAGTGTGTTTCTTAAATTATAGGCACATAGGGTATAGCCTTAAGCTAATGACTATTCTATATGAGGTAATGCTTTTTTAGTGGTTTTTATCTATGAGGGGTCAGTGCAATTTTATTCAATGTTTTTCCTTTATATCTTGCATGCTTTTTATAAGTTTATGTCTTTGTAAACTTGTTCTGAGGCTTGGGTTGCCATTATTTAAACGTGGGAAGAAATTAATTTTTTGTCTAATTTTTGTTTATTTATTTTTATTTTTTATGTTTATTCTTAATTTTATTTTACTTTTTATCTTTATTTGTAGTGTAGATTTACATTGCATTTAACCACTTGCCGACCGTCAATCGGCAATTGACGGCGGCAAAGTGGCGCTGTAAGGCAAATCGCCGTCATATGACGGCGGCTGCCATATGACGGCGGCCGCCAGATCGCGCACAGTGAGCGCGCGCGCGGCGCAAACCAATCAATAAACGCCGATTGCGATTTTTTTTATCGCAAATATGATGAAGAATATAAATCGGCCAAAAACGGTGAAAAAAAATGTTTTTTTATATTTTTTTTTTGGATTTGTATTTTAGCAAAAAGTAAGAAATTTGTTTTTGTTTTTGCAAAATTGTCGCACTTCTTTTGTTTATAGCGGCGATCAGAAATGATGCAGCGGTGATCAAATACCACCAAAAGAAAGCTCTATTTGTGGGAAAAAAAGGACGCAAATTTCGTTTGGGTACAACGTCGCACGACCGCGCAATTGTCAGTTAAAGCGACGCAGTGCCGAATCGCAAAAAGGGCTCCGGTCCTAAAGCTAGAAATCCTTCCGGTCCTTAAGTGGTTAAATAGTTAATATTACATATTTTTTACTTCTCATTTGACTTATGACCCTTATAGACGTCTGTTGTGCTACCATATGAGGTGCCTGTCTCTAGGGGATAGGCATCTATTGGTGAGACTACACGGACACATCTCGTTGTTTAAGCTTGTAAAAGCTTTCTGATTTGGGTATATAATATATTCCAACAATTTATATTAATAGCCATACTAAGTTCAATGCACACATTTGTATGGTTTTGTTTGGTTTTTCTTGCTGCCGCTTAATTAGGATGAGTTGCGAATCATGAGGGGATATTGGCAACTTTCCCCATAACTATCATGGCTGCCTACGCCTCAGATCGAGGGGGTGGTCGGTATAAAGACGAGTGGTGATGCAGCGGCGAGCCCTATCCCTTTGACGACATCAGTTGTGACGAAACGTACGTCGGGAGGGCGCGCTGACATCACCACTGCTGGATTTTCTGCCCGCGAGACGGGACCGGCCGGTACACGCTGATTGTTTTATACGTTAATGTGAGTACTTTTAATCTACAAATAAATTATTGCTCTTACGGTACTTCACTATCCTAGTCCTCTCTTTCTGTGGGTATTACATCTCCCTTTGAGGTCCGCATATTGAACATGGTGGATGAAAGGTCTTACCTATGGTTTATCCTGGCTGACCCATTGAGACGCAGTAGACTGGACGATATAGGCACCATCTGGACAGCTGGTTTATGTCAACCTACCCCAGACAGGAAAGAATCATCACTTTATTTATAGCAGGTTATGGTAAGCCTCCATTTCATTAGGTGGTGGACGCACTCTACTTATCCCTGCACTAGGTGTGATGTTATGATTATGACGCATAAGTGGACAATTTCGCAATAGAACGTCTCAAGAGTGAACTATTGTGTTTTGAGTGGATATCATCCACACCATTTGTGGACTGGACCTCTTTCATTCAACTTAGCTTAGCCCCATATATAATACTGTCTCTTATTTTAGCGTTTGGCTGCAGCTTGCTTTCTGAAATTAGCGCAGTTTATATCTTTGTCTGAATAATAATTTGCTGTTCAAATGGGTACAGCAGATCTAAAAAATTAAATTTAGCCACTCTAGGGCAGGGGCGCTACACATACATTGTAGTTATCTGCCACGTGTCTACATAATGAACATGCCTAGAACATCAGTGGTAATGTCAGAACAAACATTTATTAGCTATATCCTCTCTTGGCTCCTCTTTGTGGCTCACTGGATGGGGGGAGATCAAAAGCTTAAGTACAATTCATTTACAGATAATACCTTTTTCAATCCAGAGATCCAATAGATTTTTAAAAAAAACTTAGAAATTCCAAGTTGTGCATTTAAAATAATAATAATAACTAATTTACAAATTCTATTATTTTTTAATTGAATTAAAAGTAATTTAAAGTTGCAGAATGGCGTGAAAGCATTTAAAAATAAGTATGACAATGGCATAAAAATAAAGAATACTATTATATATTCTGTTTTCATATATAAATTAAATGACATTTTTCATTCTAATACCCCCAACCTTGCCCATTTTGTAACAGATGCTTATTTGCTAGTTGCTTTAATATGAGAGGCTGTTAAATTCACTAAAGGTCACCACTTTTACTTTCCTTCATTGCAAGCAACTAGAAAAAAAATTCTGATACCCTAAAACGGTCGTATAAATTCCAAAATGTAGAGAGTAAAAATCCGGCACCAGGAAGTCTTGGCATTAAAAATTGATATCTTTATTTAATCCATCAAACCATAAAAAGGACTCGTCATGACTAAGGCCTATGAAGGAGGCTAAAACGCATCATTTTTTAGGAATTGATTCCTTTTTATGATTTGATGGATTAAATGATATCAATTTTTAATGCCAAGACCTTCTGGTGCTGGATTTTTACTCTCTTCATTGGAACTTGGACGTTCAGTACTACGTGTAGAACTACGTGAGTTCGGGCACAGATGTCTTGATCTCATCCTGGCTATCTTTATGGGATTTTGGGGTTGCAGCACTGCCTTTGTAGATTTAAATTCCAAAATGTACCGTTAATACATGCATGTACATCTCTGGTCTTGAAGGTCTCCTGAAGAAGTGACATATTCCGACCAGTGGAATCTATCTCTTTATCTCTACAGAAACAGTAGCTCTTGTCATTGAAGATGATCATATTCTACATATATTGTATATGGAGAGAACTGCTGCTTTGTTCAGGAATGTATCTGTTGGGGTTTGAGATTCAATATAGGGAAACAGCAAGTTGTTATCTCATGGGATGCTTTTATTCTTTTTTTTATGTTTTTTGTGTAGATGTTTAAGTTTACAATGCCCTATTGAGCATTGTGATAGAAGATAAGATCAAATCTTCTTAATGGGGACACAGGGGGCAACTTCTATTTCAAGTTTCCATTAACACACCTTTTGAACCAGGTGTATGATATCTGGAGAATTTGTTTTCATAAATCACCATCTCTGTCTGTTATTGCTAATGTTATCCATCAGTTTATTGGTATATCTGATAAAATTGTCTTCATACCTCAAGTCATTGATTTACTCTTTTTTTGGGTTGAAAGCTTTGTGTGGCAGGAAAGATACATTTCTTAATATTTACTGCTGCAATATTGTGGCTATATAAGCTGGTCACTCTTGTTCTTCCAGTTTAGCTACCAGCTTACTAGTGAAACCAATCTAGAGGATGGAAAATGCGATGCAAATATGACCAGGCATTTCATTTCATTTCCCAAAAAAATAATTAGCTCTCCGTAGAAAACGAATAAGACTGTCGTCCAGCCAAGCTGGCTCGCCATCTTGACACCAGCTCCGGTCACCACAAGCCGGAAAAGCTACTTCCCACAATCCTCTGGACATATGTGTTACCCATTACTTTGATCCTTTCCGTGAAAACCAAAGCTTATTTTATGAAGGAAGATCTACAAAAAGCTCTTTAATATCTGCTTGATTGTTATTAATTTGCATTGCATTCTGGCTGAAACATTAGATGAAGGAAAGAGTGACTAAGTGCTGCCAGGGTACGGAGCAAAAAAATGAAAAATGAAATATGTTCACTTACAAATTTAAAGCTGCACTGCAGGCAGATATAACAAAAAACAAATGACTGCAGCTATGTATTAATAAGTCATTTGATGAAATGTGTTAAAGTGATTGTAAACCTCTGAATTGAAAAATGAACAAAGCATATCCTTCTATTATATGTACACATTATATTGTGTACCTCAATACAAAGCACCTAGTGTGATTTCTGTCTGCTGTCTAGTCTCTGTTATTCTGACACCAAGCAATCCCAGGGACCCTCTTCCCAACTCCACCACACAGTAGATGATTGACAAAATCAGGTATGCCTGTTTCCCTAATGTGTAGATTTCCTTTCCGAAAACGTGTAGATGGGGGGGTTGTCCATTCCCTCTACTCAAATCTCAGATTACGCTCTCTTCTCTATCCTGTGCAGTGTGTGTCATCAGATCTCCACCATCTGCCATCTGAAGCTCAGAAATGCTGTGCACTTTGAACTGCTGTGGAGGAGAGATTGCGGAAGATAAACAGGTACAACTTATGTGGGAGGATTTATTTAATCTCTGTATATCACCTGAGGCCAGTCACTTCTGTGGGTTTAAGTAAGGGCTTACAGTCCCTTTCAATGCCACTAGTTTATTTTATAATATGTTGAAACTGCACAACTGTTAATATTGCTTGTGAGTCTTTATGTAACGCATCTAATACCATACATACTGTACAAAGCAGAATGAATATGTACTTTATTTGTTTATATTAAAACCTTTGAAAAGACAATAAAATACTAATGGATTTGTTAAATGCAACTATCACCCCAACTTGACTTGTATTAGCCCCTTGTAATCCCCTGTACAACAGAGGGAGGAGCAGGACTAATAGCCAATCAGTTAAGCTGCATGCAAATGCATTAACAGGAACAAGTGGACAGAAGGGTACAGCAAGGTGAGCAGAGAGGTAACCTCCTCAATTTGCTGCTGTTCCTTCAATGTCTAATCAGCAGGCTGATGACAGAAAAAATGACATTACTGTATTCCTTAAGTGTAACACAGAAAATAATGTCACCTACCTACAGGTACCTGTGTAAATCTCAAGACTGTATAGACAGAAATACAAATTCTTTGATAGATAAAATAAATCTCATATACTGTATGTATTTCATCTGTGAATTTAAAATTTTGTCTGGAGAACCTAGTCTTAAAGCAGACCTAAACTTAAAATGTTACAAAACCCACAACAGTAAAATCAGTCTGTATATGCAGTAAAGCATGGTTGTTATACTCACTGTGGAACCTAAGGGGTTAAATCCTCTGCATTGTGTAAAAAGGCTGTTTGATCATGTCCTCTCTGATCTTCCCCCTTCTTCCACTGTCCCCATTCCATATCCTGATAGAACAGAGCCTTTGGAGTCACTCTGCACATGCTCAGTTTGGTGCGTATTGCTAGAGAGTTTTTTCTTGGGAGGGTGCATGTGATCGGCACAGGATCAATCAGCACTGTCCAGACAGAAGGTCAGAGGTCCTACAGCCTCATAGGACAGTCAGAGTAGAATGAAAACTCCTCCTACAAGCTTTAACCAGACATTCATAGGTGGGGTTTCTCAAATTTGAATACAACTGTGGAAACACACTTTAAAGCTGAATTCCAGGAATTCAGCCACTTTGCAAAAAGTGAAGGCACAATATGAGTTAAGTCCAAGGAGCTTAGTGGTGTCTCCTGGGCTTTTATCTAATATTTACATTTGACAGGTTCATTGCTCTGCTGTTACTCCAGGGATCTGTGAGGAGAGAAGCACACAGAGCAGCTATGCTAGCCCCTGCCCTCTGCTGTCCATTCACAGAAGCCTTTCTGTTTAGGAAATGTGTTCACATAATAACTAGGCTTCTGTGATTGGACAGAAGGAGGGAGGGGCAGACATAGCGGTGCAGCAACTCTCCTGTTCAAGATACCGAGTTTAGAAGGATCAGCGTCACTCTCCTGGTACTACAGCGATAGCTGTGTTCCGGGAGTACTATAAAGCTGCCAGCTATAAATAATAGAACTAATATGGTGTCATGCACCTTGCTGGACTTAACGCACAGTGTGTTAGGAGAAATACTGCGCTAAGTATGAGTCACAACAGCCGCCAACACCACAATCAAACAAATTGTGTAATTATAGTGGGGGTTACTGTGTAGCGCTAATTAGGACTTGGATATGCCACTAGTTTTAATGATGAATAGTGGGCAAGAGATAAGGGAAAAATGTGAAAAGGTGACGTGCACTATACTTTAATATAAATGCACTCTAGGTAGGGTACCCTATAGGGGATACATCAAGATGTATACATAAAAAATATGAAGATTTTGTTATGAAATAGACATCACAAATATGTGTATGTGTGTGACCAGGGTGAGGGAACGAAGCCTTCAAATTCTTCGGTCCTCCCACCCCAGGCACACACAACGAGCGTGAAACTGCAAATATGTAAAGAATTGAAAAGTGGAACCATAAAAAATATATGTGTTGACTCAATAACAAATAAATAAATAGATAAGTATCTATGTGTCTATGAGGGGAGACCCACCTCTAGAGCATATAGAAAAACTTAATATAAAAACTTAATATAAAAAATAGGTGTAAAAAATTATATTTGACAACTGATAGGGTATCATTCTAGACCACTCAGGACCATAAAAAGTTCATAGTAAGAGTTCAAACAGTTTGTGTAAATCTTCAAAAAATGGGGAATCCTTAGATGAGGGGGTATAACCTCTGGGGGTCCCTGAGGGGACTATGGAACACCATCACTGAATAGGTTAAAGGCTTACCAGACAGCCAGTAAAAACACGCCTCAACAGAATCCACCAAAGACAAGGACTTCTCCAGGAAAGATGGAACCCGGCTTTGTTTCTGTATTGGTGTCACCAATCGGGCGCTCCCCTGTCTGGTGAGTCCTATTCAGGGTGATGTGAATTGGTAGCTTCCACCATCCTTTACCTTCAGGGACTCTCGTAAAGTACCAGATAAGAATAGAAAAAGACCTCACATAGTGTAAATCAGTAAAAACTGAGTTTATTAAAAGAAAGTATTGCACTTACATCCAAATTGAAAACAATGAGCTTGTCTCAAATGTGGCGCAACAGCATAGGGTCAGCAGTCACCCGACATGTTTCATCCTCATGGACATCATCTGGGGTTTACGCATAGTGTGCCTTCATTTTGTACAAAGGATCTAAATTCCTGGAATTCAGCTTTAAAGCATGTATAAATATAGGAGAAGAATTCCAACCAACCCTTTTGTTCCAGGTTTGGGTAGAGTTGGGAAGTGTTAGAATCGGTGTAATTTTTATTGTTGTTTGAACCTCTTTAGACAGAGTTCATTTTCATTTCCTGTCTGAACGACATGACAAGTGAAAATCTCCCAAAAGTGAGTGCAAATCCCACTTTGACAGTTGTCACCAGAACAGGCGGAAGGTATTTCATCTATTCCCGCTCTGGTGACAGCCACAGAATTAGGATTTCCTCTCACTTTCTGTACCAGTAACAAAACTCACCATTATGAATCTCTCCCCCCATGAAGACAATAAAAACCGAATGTAAGTTCTACCCCCTTCCAACTTTGTCCAAAACTGGAAAAAATGTTTTGGCTGGAGTTCTACTTTAAAGTCTGTGCCTAATTAACTTGTATTGAGTAATATAGTAAAAATGCTTTGAGACAGCAGAATCACCAAATTCTATCCCCAAATTAATGAGATGACTTCAATGTATTGTTTTCCTGTTAATCTCGGCAGCTTGTGTAGCCTGAGGAAAGCTTTGCAAAATGACATAATAGGAAGATTTTTATGTTGAGTTGTTAGAAACAGGGTGTATCCATCTAAAAACAGCAGCAGATCATTAATACGCCCCAGGTCAGAAACCAAGTAGCTGCAATACAAAGGCAGTAATTTAGTTCTTGACAATCTCTGTGGAACCGGCAACAGTTTGGCTATAAATGTAGAATGTCAAACTTTGAAGGTGAAGTGTGGATCACTGTTTCCAAAACACAATGTCACAACTTGGAGTGTTATTTCTATGACTCATTACGGGTTGTGGAAGTGAATCTTTATTGTGAGGTTCAACACTGTAACACAAAACCTTTGTCACTAGGTGTGAAGTGGAAGTTTCAAACTGTAAGATGTAAATATCGGTTTGACAACGGCCAAGGTGTCTCTAACAGTTCTTGATTTAATGACGGAAACATAACGTCGATGAACCAAAGACTGGACCCCGCATAATTACTAGACGACGACAAAAATCTACCTATGTGGGACAAAGATTGTTGAGTTGTATTTTTAGAAGGATAATACAGTAAAACGTTTCGAAAGGAGTCCGATGTGTTCGACGGCTCTAATTGTCCTTTTGTTATGTAACTTCAGTAGAGTAATTAAACCCCTATCTT
>BLSH010428867.1:1093174-1110128 GCA_018402905.1 Glandirana rugosa | reverse complement strand
GTTAGGGGGTGGGGGGTCAAGACGTTAGATTTTTTGTATTAACAAAAAGGAACCAATCAAATGGAAGAAATAAAAAACACACGGGGTGGAAGATCCGTTCTTACTGTGGAGGTAACAAAACTTCGAAGTACCCTATATATACAGTGTCTAGGGTCCTATAAAGTGAAGAGTACGTGTCACCGACCTTCTTCCACCCAGACCGTGAATAGTAGTACCCTATCGCGACGGACTTTGTCCTTCTCCGGGGACCGTAGGTTACTCCAGTCCTCGCTTCTACCGTCATATCCTTTTTCGTACACCGTAACCACCCCGCCTAGTGTAGTCTTTTACGACATAGGTGACCCGTCCCCTCATACACTTAACTCTTGTTGGGACTTGTCCATTCTCCCCCCCTTACTTCAAGGAGAAACTGGAACTTCATTCCCCCCCTCTTACCTGTTCAGGGTTGTTCTCAATTCACATACTCCCCTGCCCAGTGGATACAGCATTTTCTGATGTGATCCGCCCCACCAATGCCACATGCTTTTTCCTATACTGCCATCTTCGCTCCTGACCTCATTGGATGCCAGGGGCCTCTTCCTGTTTCAGGCAGCGCTATCCCATGATGATAAGTGCCAGACCCACCTTCTTCCAGCCACTGTGCATGAGAAGTGAAATATCCTGGGATCTGTGACATATATATCCCATGAAGCTTCAAAACAATGGAGGTGTCATTCTTGCCTAGAAGGTGGGGCACACAAAAAATAAAGAAGCTAAACTAACCAAGGAAAAACAATTATGTTTTTTAGATTGCAGAACTGGGGGGTGGGGGATTGGGGGCTGTTGGAGGATGATGCCCAGTGCATCCAGGAGGTGAAGTTCCGCTTTAAGGTCAAAAAAATCCTGAGCGACCATTGGCATTTGTTGACCAATGATAATATTTTGAGCAAGTATGTCAGGGATTATCCTGAAATTACGTACAAACGGGCACAATCTATCAAAAATAGGGTCACACAAAGCCATTTCCGCGGTCCACTGGATGAGGACTATGATCCTCCCTGTGGCACATGGAAATGTGGAGGATGCAATTTCTGTCATTGGATTTTTGAAAATCATACCATGTACCTGCCCAATGGCAGGTTACATAAGGTACAACATTTTGTGGACTGCCAAACTATTGGCATTGTCTACATTATGTTTTGCGAATGTGGGGCATTCTATATAGGCAAGACGAAACGCTAGTTTTGGCGACATATTAAAGACCATATCTATTATGGCAACAAAAATATACTATCAACACCAATAGGGAGACATCTGGGCTTATACCACAACAATAGCACAGAAGTGGTCCGTTTTGCTACATTGGAAAGGGTTTTAGAAAACCCTAGAGGGGGAGAATATGACAAGATCATATTACAACGTGAAGCACGTTGGATCTACTCCCTCAAGGCCACTGAAAAACCTGGCCTCAACGAATCACTGAGCTACAAACCCTTTTTATAATAACCATAATTCACCTTTTGAGCTCTGTGTACTTTAAATTCAATTTTATTTTATTTTATTTTTTTTTTCTTTTTATCTTTGCTTTTGTGCTTCGTCTTGTTTTCTGGTTTCCTGCCTTTCATTGACTTGTTTTGTTTTGCTCGTTCAGCACACCGGAAACAATAACCCTCTCTTTCGGTCTACCTTTTTTCCATATCAACATAATAAACATCAACCTCCCTTTTTCCCCCCCTCTAGTTAGACCTGATGGAGATACAGTTTTTCTCCTTCTTGGTTTCCTCGTATAGACTTCATACACATGTAAATCTGATATGCAAATTGTACAAATGCATTGGTATTTATTTCTACAATATAGACTGCTTGTGATCATCACCCTCTTCTTTCCCCTGTTTGGCACACATCGGTTGGGGCAGGCATATGCGTCTCACGCGCCCCCTCTGTGGGGCGTGTTGTGAATGGTTTTGGCGAGTGCGGTGGCGGGGAGAGCCGGGACATCCATGTCCCGTCGCCCCCCCTGCTGTATTGGCACCTACTTGATTTGCCCTTCCTTGCAGGCGGCGCGCTCTCATCCGAGCATGCACCGCCTGTTGAGACGCACGTCGCGTCGCGTGTGGGCGTAGCAGCCTAGTGACGTCATACGCCGCCCTTAGTGGACGGCGCACACGCGGCGCGGCGGGAGATATAAACCGGCGTCCATTTGGGACACATTTAGCAGCATCTCACTGGGAGCCAGGACATCAGATTGGGTGGTCGCAGCAGTTTTATATCAGGTATTTTGGCAACCTTTAACACACCTACTCTTTATACCACAGACCATTATGGTAATGCCTAAATATGTCATACTTACATTGCTAGGCACCTGTGGCACAAGGCACCTTCTCAATCTCACCTATGTGAGGCACATCTCTCCGGAGCCAGTATATGGAAACCCGGAGCTTTGTTCACCATACCCGTGAGAAAGGCTTTGTTCTATATGACCGTGTACTCGGGGCCTTCCAGGTAATCAGAATTGTGTATTGTTTAACCCTTTGACACTACACAGATATCTGCATTGTTTTTGCCTACTAGGGCATATCATTTTGTTGGTCTCCCTAACTGTTACTTTTTATGTGCCTTTAGAGCCACGGTGTTAATCGCGATACCAACGAACAGATTTAAGTAAAACTGCTTGATACCAATGAACACATTTAAGCAAAACTGCTTGATTACATTATTCTGCCCGTAGTCACTACAGGTAGGATACCGTTTTTCCCTTAGTATAAAGAACGATATAAATAATACTTATATACGAATACCTGTTCTAAAGCAGTTCAATTTCATTCAATCACATTTAGACACCCCTATGTCGGATTAGCCGGTTTTTTCTTGATCTCCTGTGCCTGCCCCCCTGATGTATAGCCAGATTTGGGGAATGGTGAATCACAAGTCAAGCAGTTATGGTGAATATAGACAATATGTTTGAAAATCTAATGAAATGTAATACCAATGGTACTATGTTTTTAAAAAATGGTATGTCAATTTTTACATTTATATATCTCACAGCTTGAAGAGAAATAAGGTCCAGAAGAAGCACAGTGGTGCGAAACGCGTCAACCTCCTCTCTCATGTCCATCTACACTAACTGGTTTGGTAGTTGTATCATCCCTGACTTGTGTGGAACCACCACCTCTGTATTTTATGCATTTATCATGTACTGAGATTAACATACGATCATTGTACTGATCATTGCTTGACACGTTGCAACGTGTCTTTTTTAACGATTTAATAAACCATTATTTTAAACCCATCAGTTTCATAAGTGCCGGCAAAGTCCATTATTTTGTTTCTTCCTTTTGACACGATCAATCATGCCAAGGTTTTAACCTTTTCTCTTTGACAATTAGGATGGTGGCACTATTTGGCATGACATTCTAACAATTCCGTTTTAAGGTGTTCTGGGTCACACTTTCTCTTATTATAATTATTGATCCAAGAACGAAAAGGTAGTTAGTATCCTGAATATGTAATGCATGGTAGGGCACTGTCATCTTCTCTTACTACCGTACCAGAATCTTGGAAATAATATCTTTGACATCTACTTTAATGGAGGAAATTGCTAAATTGCTGAACTTTTGCCTTTTGATGGAGGGCTACATTAAACTCTCACATGTGAGAGCCTGAATGTGTTCACAAGAAATGATGCAAGTTGTAAATGAATGAGCCCATTCACCATATTTTCTTTTTTAATCTGACGTAAAAAAGAAAACAGATTTCCTTTCCTGGTTATATGGAAAGTAGCAGACTTGAAACTCAAGATTGTAGTAGATCATGTGACCAGTGGAGTATGGAACATCAAGAGGCCAGTATTACAGCCACAAGGGAGTGCTGCTGGCATCCATTGCTCATAGAATATATAAGCTCTAGTTTTTGTTTTTTTTTTTTACTGGGAACAATATTTAGTTGGTTTTACAATGTACTTACCAGTTCCAAGAGCAGAGATGCAATTGAAGCCTGACTGCACTGTTTCAGGATTGTGGATGTGATTTTAAAACTAGGAGAGGGAAAATAAACTTCTCTGGGACAAAATCCTGCACTCAATTGTAAAGTGTTAAAGGTGAACTTTGCTATGTATGGAAGCTTCTATCACAGACATCACCTTCCAAAAATGCTAATTGTCTGGCTGTCATACTTTTAGAGTGGTAAAAATAGTCTAAATCACATCAGAAGTTCTAATTGCACTATGAATTTCTGCTATGCAAACTTGTTTGGGGTTGGCGACTACAAAAATATTAAAGCTATTTGACCAGCATGACAAATCATTAGTATTTACATTATCATAGATTAAAGTGATACTAAAAGGTTTTTCAAAGTTTTTTTTTTAAATATCAAACATGTCATACTTCCCTGCTCTGTGCTGCCTCCTCCTCTCGGGTGCCCCGCTGCCGCTCCTGGCCACTCATGCATGCTTGCTCCCGAGCTTCCTCTGTGTGTCCATAGGACACACTGAGTATGGCTCTGCCCCACAGCAGAAGGAGCCAATGGCTCTCAGCCAATGAGCAGGGTGGAGCTTACACTTGTGACCATGTACACTGTAACTAGGAAGTTGTCGGATCAGATCCCGGGACTGGTATTTTTTTACCAAGTGCTTGTCATTGTTAATTTATGTGAGTGGCTAGTCATTTATTTTAATAATAAATTGCATATACAGTTTTACACTATGTGGACCTTCCCCATTCTCTTTTTATATCTTAGTTGAACATCATATGTCATTGGATGGGAGATCTTGGTGACTACAGGTGGAGATTTGGAGGTAATACAAGTTCCCCTATAGATGACACCCTAATTTACAAGCTCTCACAACTCTTTTCATATAAAGGGTCCATATGTTCTGGTAAGTGTCCTCTTTATTCAATGTGGTGGCACACTTGGGTGTTGAGAATATCTGAACAGAAAGATTACTTTGCATCAAATTTTTCACAGATTTGGACTCATTCGGGTCTATCATTTTTATTCTTTATTCATTTAGACACACTTGTTTTGATTTTTATTCATCACTTTTAACTTGGAGATATATATTTAAATGAGGAGGGAGAGACCTGAGAGAGCCGCTGCTTTTGTGCACATCGCTGGATCGGTATTGAGCTCGGGTAAGTATTAGGAGGGCTGAGGGGGGAGCTGCACACTGAAGGTTTTTTACCTTCATGCATAGAATGCATGAAGGTAAAAAAAAACATTCAGTCTTTAAAACTAGTTTAAGTTTAGTCAAAAGTAAAAAAAAATCAGCACTTGGTACATTACTTACTATTAATATGATATATGCTGCCAGCTCCTGAAATAGTTTAAATCTTTTCTTCCCATGCCCCCACCCTTGCTATTGTAATCTTGCAGTGCGGTGGGGGTTAATAGAGCAGAGGGCCTTATGCATTCATCAAGAGTTCTGACTATGCCTGCCCTTTCTTCCCACCTCCTCCAATTATAGAAGCTGTACTATAACTACTATGAATGAAAAATAATCTTTGAGTGGAGGAGGTAGGCCTCTTAATCACCCAGCCATTCCTCCATTCATAGATAGGGTTTCATTCCTAGAAGCTATAATATGACTTCTATGAATTAAGGAGGGAGCTGGAAAGGGCAGGCATGGTCAGCACTCTTGATGAGGTTTTTTTTTTTTTTAAATCATATAATTTCTTTATTTTAATAGGAAAAGACAAACAAAGATACATTTGTAGTCAGGTGTACATATAATGAAATATATGAGTTTGGTTAAAAAAAAAAGCAGTTCACGAATATACAGATATTACATGCGGTTTTGCATATTAAAATAGTACTATATAATCCAGAGGTAAACTGTGATAATATCCCTCTGCCCTTGACCCTATAGATGTTTACCTTAACTCCTGGCATATACAGTAATTAGGATATATATAGAACTAGCTAAACAAACAAAAAGAGCCCTTTAGGATTGCTGCATACCTGGCACCAAGTCAATGGAATAGTGACCATAGTCTCCACCCATTACATCTCCCACACTATAGTAATGAGACCTGAGCCTCTCCCCCTGTCCGACTACCCATCTCCATGCAATGCAGAAATATGCGACCCATTTCCATTATAGTTGGGAGAATTATTGCAAGAGCCTGTCCATGACAAGCCAAGAAGGGGCTAGTCCCGGGGTTGCCAACCAGCAATTCCATATATTCCCAAACGTTTGCGGGGATTTCCTATGGTAGTATGTATTCTTTTCTCTGATGAGTATGTTGTTTACCATCTCGATCCATTGCATGCACGCAGGGGCCATCGGGGACAACCACAGCCTCGCTACCAAATTTTTGGCTAAATATAATAGCCCAGTGAAAGCCAAGTAAGTATGTGGGTCGTATAGTTCCTTCTCCAAGCACCCCAACAGGCACATCAGCAGATCAACCAATAAATGTACCTTGATATACCTCATTAATTGTTAAGACATTTCCACAACATGTGAATAAAATCTCCGGGATGAAGTTGACACTTAGGACAGATTGGGGTATCCCTTCTGCCCCATGCATGAAGCTGAGTTGGGGTCCTGTAAGACCGATGGAGGATAAATAAATGAGACAACCTGTGTGAAGCGGACACTGAGACCAAGGGACCCCTTGCCAGTATTTGTTCCCACTGTGTCCCATCTATGCGTTCCACCTCCCGCTCCCACTTCTCCCTGCAGGGGAGTAGATCCAGGGCCTGTAAATGTGCTAATAGAGTGGTGTTTATTAATGATATGATGCCTCTTTTCTCTTTGGTCATAAATATAGAGTCCAGGAAAGTGTCGTTTAAGCGTATTGGGGTCTGCCTAAGAGCTTGGATCACCTGCATATATTGATATCGGTAGTTCGCCAACCGTGGGAATTCTGTCAAAAATTCAGCAATGGGTTTTTTTCCTGTCTCTTTATATAGCTGAGAGATAAAGCTAATTCCTGCCTCCAGCCACCTATCAAAAGTACCCAGCTTTGCAAGTTCTACATATCTTCTGTTACTCCATAGTGGGGTATATTTAAGGAAGCCAGCAGATCTTTTAATCCCTGTTGCATTTGGAGATATGGGAGGTAGATATGGGGAGGGGATCATAGGAGTAAAATTGCAACTATTGCAGCAGCCAACATTGCATCGGCAGTAAGTAATTTTCCTTGGGCTGATAAGGCTTTAATATTTACATTACATTCATTACTATTCCAGAAAGATGGGTTTACAGTGTGTTTAATATGCATAGCAAAAAACAAGTGTAGGGTAGGTAATGGTTAAAACCCCTATTTTGTTGGTGTCCCATTGGGGAGATTTTCCTATGCTTCCTATCTCAAGGCATAACAGGAAGTTAGAGGATCCAACTGGATCAATTATCCCCATGAACATTTTCCCTCTATTCTTGTTCCAGTGACAACTCAAATCGTGGGATTTTCCATCACTTCCAGTATTGGTGACAGTGATCACCAGGACAAATAGAAGGGTGAATCTCCCCAGCTGGAACACAGACAGCAATAAAAATCTGACACTCCTTTAACCACTTGCTGACCGCGCGCAGTATATTTACTGTGGCAGTGAGGCGCTGTCTTGCGAATCGCCATAAATAGACGACGCACTCTGCACTCTGGAGTGTGCCCGCCGCAGTCTGGAGGAGTGTGCCCGTGGCTCAGGCGGATCCGATGTCCGCCGGTGAGCCGTGATGAGCTGCCAGAGGGAAAGAATGGGGAACCGTCGAAGTAAACATGGCAGTTCCCGATTGCGATTTTTTTTTTACCAAAAATATGAGGAAGAATATAAACCCAAAACCAATGAATACATTTGTTTTTTTATATTTTTTATTTGGATTTGTATTTTAGCAAAAAGCAAGAAGTATTGTTTTTTTCGCTCTTTTTTTGTTTATAGTGGCGATCAGAAATGACACAGAGGTGACCAAATACCACCAAAAGAAAGCTCTATTTGTGGGGAAAAAAGGATGCAAATTGTTGGGGTACAACGTTGCACGACCGCGCAATTGTCAGTTGAATGAACGCAGTGCTGAATCGCAAAAAGTGCTCTGGTCCTACAGTGGGTAATCCTTCTTGGGCTAAAGTGGTTAATGCAAACCTAAAAAATGTGGCTTTAAATATACTTTAAATACTTGCCTGATTGCATTCAGAGAAAAGATACAGCACTCAAGAAGATCTGATGGTGCGAGAAAGAAATTCTGACCATGGAAGAAGAAAGCACCTGGTTGTAAGCGGACCAGAGATTCTTAATTGCCGTATGTCTGGGGAAGGTAGATAATATAATGGTAGGTGCCAGATTGTAGGGGGCTTTGTATGGATGAACCTTGGTTTGAATTTTATTCTGTGATTGGTGGGTATCCAGAACAGTATTCTGCAGTGAATGTACTTTCAGTGATAAAGCATTTTGGTCAGGGGAGGGCTGGGCCAGGGGGCAGGGTGGCAATTGCCCCCCAGGCCACCCTAACTTACATTCAAAATGGTCGATGGCCACTGCCTGCTCACACTTTTTTCTTCTTGTGGAGGAAGGAAGCAGGGGCCAGGGGCACAACCACCAACTAAGTGCAGGCAAAGGGGGGGCACCCAGGGCCGGCCCTACCATGGATCCCGCTGGGCCCATTGGGCTGCCTTGGGGGGGCGCTGCCAGTTTACACAGAGCGGGGATATCCCGCTTACAAAGTCCTACCTCCTGGACCAGCTTCTATAATAGACAGCACACTGGTGATGTCTATCATAGGAGCCGGTCCAGGAGGCAGGACTTCATATGGCAGCGGCCGCGCCAAGTAAGCGGGGATCTCCGGCGGCTCTCCTCTCTCTGCATTGCAGGCTGCATTGGATGGGCACTAGTGAGGCTGCATTGATGGGCACTGATCAGGCTGCACTGATCAGGCTGTGCTGATGGGCACTGGCGATGCTGCATTGATGGGCAATGATTGGGCTGCATTGATGGGCACTGATCAGGCTGCAATGATTGGCACTGATCAGGCTGTGCTGATAGGCACTGGTGAGCCTGCATTGATGGGCACTGATCAGGTTGCATTTGATAGGCACTGGTGAGGGTGCATTGGTGGGCACTGATGAGGCTGCATTGGTGGGCACTGATGAGGCTGCATTGGTGGGCACTGATGAGTTGCATTGATGCATTATTTTTGTTAAACCTCCTTTGTTGCTATTACCATTAAATTATGTAACCACATTGTATTATATTTGTCTTGTTTCATAACATCAATATCCGTTCTCAAACCAGGTGGGCATGGATGGTGAGCTGATTCGGTGGTTCAATGGGCCACTTGACTGGACTTGCCCTCCAGGCCTAAGGCTGCCAGCCCTCCCCTGATTTTGGTGCACTGTGCATTTGTGTGTGGGTGTCAGAACCATGCCTTGTTTTAATTACAGCACTGTGTATAGTACACAATACAAAAACTTCCATCAGCTTACTTACTACTCTGCACTTCCTGTTTAGTAAGATGGGAAATATTAGTAAATTAACATTTACTGTGTGATGGGCAAAATATTAATTATGTGGTCAGAACGAAGAGCACAGGAGCATATTCTTCTACAGGGTTGTTTACATAGCAATCCCCCACACTCCCGCTCACTCTGAATGCCACTTGAGAAAAATAAGAAATTGAAAATCATTAGTGCAGTCCTTAATCTTGTTTTTTTCCTTTAAGCTTCGTGCACTGCTAACGTCCAGTATGTGAAAATCAAGGAAACACAAATGAACCGTTACTGATTTATAAACGTGAAACCTATATTTATTTGTGGTGCACCTACTGTGTGGCTTCCTATTGTGGTAGCGTGATCTGGCATTCTTTTATTTTGCTGTCAAAAAACTTAGCAGGAACCAACACTTAATAAGTTGTTTATATACAAGGTGTGTTCCCAATCGCTGCTGTGCTGGTAAGTCAGATTCCATTGTGAAATGTTCCAAATACAGTGAAGTCAGCATGAAAAAGTGAACTCTCGATATTAACATTGTGAAAAAATGTTTGTGTAGGTATGTGGACTGTTCTATGTCTTAGTGCAATGTACAAATGTGTCTATTTCAAACTCTAATAAAAAAAAAAAAAAATTAAAAAATAATAATTTTAAAGACCGTTAAAGAGAAATTATAATGGGTTTGAATAAGTTAAAGTATAACATACAATAAACTGCGCTAAAGATCCAAAGCAAGCTGCAGCAAAATACTAAACGTATATGGTCAGATGGAAAAACAAAAGCTGCGCTAAGTTAACCAATATTGCATAAAAACAACAAAATGAAGAGTCCAAATAGTGTGGTATTCCTTGCACCACTAAATGTCTGTGTTAACAAACTGATTGCCGTGTCACCACGGAAATACTGGTGTATTAAGTTAAAGTAAGCTGAACTCCAGGATCAAGCTTTTATCCAACTCTATATGTTCAGCAACAACACAAATTCATATCTTAAAACACCTAACTCCTGTTTTTAATACTTGTGACATCTTCACATACTACCTAGCTACCAGTGATCTCTGACCATCAGCAGGTATATTTAGGGTGTGGAAAGACCGGTAGTGAATAAAAGACCAGATCTACCTACTGTAGGAAGAAAAGTTGCTAGTGCTCACTACTGTGCTCTGAAAATATAAGTGTTAATGGTGGAATTGCATTCAACTAAATATAATATGGTGAACCTCCCTTGAACTTTGAGGATTGCTTCTTAGTGCTGGATACCATAGCACTGGCCCCGCACACACACACACACATACTCCATGAATTAATATCACCGTGTGGTATGTTCTGGGCAAAAAGAAACTGGGGTTGTTAAGAGACCTGATCTGCTTGTTCCAAAAAGCACTACCATCAGATGGATGGCTCAAAGTTTAGAAAGGACAAGTTGATAAAGAGACCAGATCTGTCTACTCCATGAAGCACTACTGTCAGAGGACGGTTCTGGACATAGAAAGACTGGAGTGATAAAGAAACCAGATCCACCTACTCTAGGAAGCACTGTCACCAGAGGAAGGTTCTGGATGTAGAAAGACTGGGATGATAAAGAGACCAATATCCAACTACTCTAGGAAGCACTGTCACCGGAGGAAGGTTCTGGATGTAGAAAGACTGGGATGATAAAGAGACCAGATCCAACTACTCTAGGAAGCACTGTCACCGGAGGAAGGTTCTGGATGTAGAAAGACTGGGATGATAAAGAGACCAGATCCACCTACTCTAGGAAGCACTGCCACGTGGAGGAAGGTTCTGGATGTAGAAAGACTGGGATGATAAAGAGACCAGATCCAACTACTCTAGGAAGCACTGCCACGTGGAGGAAGGTTCTGGATTTAGAAAGACTGGGATGATAAAGAGACCAGATCCACCTACTCTAGGAAGTACTGTCACCGGAGGAAGGTTCTGGATGTAGAAAGACTGGGATGATAAAGTGACCAGATCCAACTACTCTAGGAAGCACTGTCACGTGGAGGAGGGTTCTGGATGTAGAAAGACTGGGATGATAAAGAGACCAGATCCACCTACTCTAGGAAGCACTGTCACCGGAGGAAGGTTCTGGATGTAGAAAGACTGGGATGATAAAGAGACCAGATCCAACTACTCTAGGAAGCACTGCCACGTGGAGGAGGGTTCTGGATGTAGAAAGACTGCGATGATAAAGAGACCAGATCCAACTACTCTAGGAAGCACTGCCATGTGGAGGAGGGTTCTGGATGTAGAAAGACTGGGATGATAAAGAGACCAGATCCAACTACTCTAGGAAGCACTGCCACATGGAGGAGGGTTCTGGATGTAGAAAGACTGGGATGATAAAGAGACCAGATCCAACTACTCTAGGAAGCACTGCCACCTGGAGGAGGGTTCTGGGTGGGAAAATACCAGGGTAATAGATAGACTAAATCCACCTATGCCAGGCAAAGCTGACAAAATATGTTTTCTTATTATTTCAGTTGGTAAGAAATGGTTAAAAATCCTGTCAGGACTCTCTCTGAGAGAAATTGCCTCTCACTTCCTGTCTTGCTAACAATGTTTTTACCATTTAGAGTTAAACATGAGTAATGGCCCTCCAGTTATTGCTCTCACTCCTGCATGCGGGATGATATGCAACATGTAATACAGCCACGGACTCCCCCACCGCATGACTTTACATACTTATGTGCATGAACATGAGAGCTGTTCGAGGGCTTTTGATCTTTTTTTGTAATTTACAGTATGTTATATCTTTAACCCTTGATTTTACTTAAAGTGATACTAAAGGTACATCATTTAAAACAAAAAAAACAAACAAACATGTCATACTTACCTCCTCTTTGCAGTGGTTTTGCACAGAATGGCCCCGATCCTCTTCTTCTGGGGTCCCTCAGTGGCACGCCTGGCTTCTCCCTGTATCAAGTGCCCCATAAGGGAAGCGCTTTCCCTGGGGTCACCTGTGCCTGCTGCTGTGTCCATTGACACAGCCAGCAGGACTCGGCTCCGTCCCCGGATTTGATTAACAGCAGCGGCTGTGCTGCTATCAATCTATTCGATGAGAACCCGAGACCGTGGCTGGAGCTGGTGTGCTCGTCCTTGGCGCGGAAACGAATGGGCTCAGGTAAGTAAATAAATGCAGCACTATAGAATGGGTAAAAGCTAGCAGCTGCCTTCACCAGACAAACTACAAAGAGTAGACTGGAGGATCAATGAATAATGGTGTGGCGGTACTGGAAATTACATATAAAGTGAACTACAGTGCACCTCCCCCAGCTTGGGTATAGGAGTTTGATAAATTATGTGACTGCTCTGTACCAGAAATAAACATATATATATATTTTTTAAAGAATTGTACACTTGGACTACAAAACAGCTCCCTCCTCTATGGATTCAGTTCCAAGGCACATGAACCAATTTGCAGTATACAGTGTATAAATGCTAAAGTGCATCTCCCCTCCTAGTAGGGGTACTGACAATATTAAAAAAGGTGAATTCAAAAACTTCAAAGAACTGAAATACTCCTCCCCCCACTAATACCAACACAAACGCTGTAAAAAGAATAAACCCTTCCAACCCAAACTGATATAGTGACACATAGCAAGTGATATAAGTTCATATAGCAACATATAAAAAAAAGTCTTTATAAACCATTATTTAAAGTGTTACTAAACCCACAACAGTAAAATCAGTCTGTATATGCCGCAAAGCATGCTTGTTATATTCACCATGAAACCTAAGGGGTTAATCCTCTGTACTGTGTAAAAAGCCTGTTTGATCCTGTCTTCTCTGATCCTCCCAATCTTGCACTGTCCCCAAAACATCTCTGGATAAGACATAGATAGTGGAGTCAGTCTGCACATGCTCAGTTTGGTGTGTATTGCTAGAGAGTTTTTTTTTCATAGGAGAGTGCATGTGATCAGCACAGGGCCAATCAGCACTGTCCAGACAGAGTGTCAGGGATCCTGCATCCTTATAAGACATTCATAGGAGAATGAGAATTCCTACAAGCCTTAAAGTGGTTGTCAAGTCTACATTGAAAAAGAAAAAAAACACCTGCAAGAAAAAGGCATAATGAGCTAGTATGCATTGCATACTAGCTCATTATGAAACGCTTACCTTAGATCAACGCTGTAGCAGCGGTCCCCAAGCCGATGTGACCGGCGACATGCTGTCTCCATTGTCTTCCGGGATCCTGGGCGCTGACCAATCACAGCGTGGACTCCAGCGCTGTGATGGGCAGGAGCCACGCTGACGTCACTCCCGCGCATGTGCACGGGAGCCATAATTTCGTGAAGAAACGGCCCAGTCGGCCAGTCAGTGAATGTCCCCCTTACATTAGTGGTCAGTGTAAATCCCTCCTTACATTGGAGATTGCTGTGAATGCTTCTATTACATTAGTGGTCAGTGTAAACCCCTATTACATTGGTGGCCAGTGTTGAAACTCTTTATATTGGTAGTCGGTAAAAAAAAAATCAGCATTTCCATTTATCACACCCTCCCCTCCCCCAGCACTGCCACTGATCCCAGGAGTTTTAGGATCCCTAGAAGCTTTCTGTCTATTGATAAAACCCCTCGCCTCCCCAATACATGGTATGCAGACAGTGAGGAGATGATGTGCTGTAAAGTCTACAAACCAATCAGTAAACAGTAATGATATGCAGTAATCTCAAGCAACCAATCAGTGAGCAGTATTGATGTACAGTACTCTCTGGCAACCAATCAACAAGCAGAAATAATGTGCTGTAACCTCTAGCAACCAGTCAGTAAGTGGTAATGATATGCTGTAACCTCTGTCAACCAATCGCAATCGGTGTCTCATCTGATTTAGTAAACTGATTTTGAGTCTAGCTGCTATTTATTGTATGTCTCACAGCAGGTGGAGAGCGAAATTGTATGGGGGCCCAAGAAAATGTTTGCCCAGGGTCCAATCAATATTAAAGACGGCCCTGGGGGGATCCAATCAGCGGGTGGGGCTCTGGATGTTCAAATGGATGTTCACTGGTCTCCCTCCACTCTACTTAATCACACCTGGCCCGCAGGTGGGATAGCGAAGTCTGGGATACATGGCGGGGGTGGTCACTGGGGAGTGTGTGGAAGTATTTGTCCCAAATTACTTTAACCTGAAAGTTGACAGGTACATTTACAAGCCCACACAGCTGCCGACATAAGCCTTATGCGTATCTGGATAACAGAGAGGGATTAGTGGAGAGGGGTTACAACACCAGTCAACTTTTTAATGCTGTCTGCATCCGCATTAGATATTCACCCTTTCTATTTCTCCTGGTAAAGAAAATAATACATTTTGAGTGGTCATCAGAACAGTAAAAGAGGGGAAATCTTTCAATGGGGACACTAGTTCTGGTTACCCTGATGACTACTAGGGCTTTCCTCTCACTTCCTCTTTTGGCTTATCGACAGATCGTCCAAATTTTATGGTTGCTACCAATCCAGAAATAAATTAAATATCTTCCAAAGGGGAAGCCTGTTCTGGGGACAACTGTCAAAGTGGGATTTGCACTCACGTCTCTCAGACAGGAAGTGCTGGGAAATCTCTCCAATGGGACACACGTGACAAAAAACTGACAGAGGTTAAAACCCTCCTTTATTCTATTCAAAATGAAAGAAAACAGTTAGGCCTTTAGGTCGATTTTCATCGCTTGCCAACTGTATACTGTATAGATAGGGAGTCAAGGCAGCTGTCCTGTCCAAAATCACATACCTGTAAGTGATTCTGCACTTCCAGGTCTGAGGCGCGCACATGAGCTGCCAGCAACCTGCTCCCACTTTGATTGGACACAGAAGGAGCTGTCCAATCACAATGTGCGCCGGGACCCACTGACCATTCGGGACATAGGCAGAACGGTGGTCTGGCTATGTAAACAAGGCAGATCCCCGTTCTCTGAGAAGGGAAAGTTGTGATCCTGCGTTCCTACAAAGCAGGAACAGGGATCTCTGCCTTTCCATAGTACAAGCACCCCCCACAGCTAGCAAGCACTCCCTAGGCACACATTTAACCCTTTGATCACCCCTGATGTTAACCCCTTCCCTGCCAGTGTCATCAGTACAGTGCCAGTGCATATTTTTAGCACTGATTACTGTATTAGTGTCACTGATCCCCAAAAAGTGTCACTTAGTGTTCAATTTGCCCACCACAACGTCGCAATCCTGCTATAAGTCGCTGATTGCCACCATTACTAGTAAAACTAAATAAACAAAAATTCCATAAATCTATCCCATAGTTTGTAAATGCTATAGGAAAATGGAAACAGGAAGTGACGTCACCCGCGACCATCGCTGTTCTCCTGAGTTATTCGCCCTATGAGTGCTACTAAGTAATTTCACAAGCTGGAAACTATGCACTGGGTTACAGTGCTGTCTTTGTGAGCATATCTAGTTACTTTTTAATAAAGCAGATCTTTTAATTATGGAGAGCACTAGATATTTTTATTCTTTTTATATGATGCCATTGGATTTTATGGGATTTGTACATGTCTGTATACTCTGGAAGTTTTCTCGGTGACATCCCTCTATTGGCTCTTGCTGGTCCAAGATTGGGACAACATGCTCGTATAGGCTCCTGTAATAAGAGCCTGAACATTGAGGTTAGTTAGCTACTAGCATATACGATGGCGGTCGATTTGCACTGAAGCACTTTTCTCATTTATTCATCTTAATGGCACATAGGCACCGGGTGTCTTGTGGAAAGGACTTTTTATTATCAGCGCTGCACTCTTTTTTTATTTTTTTATTATCATTGTAGGATTGGATTGAATTGCCTATAGTGTTCAGCTGCTTAGTTCTGAAATTATAATTGATAGCGCTGATTGATTTTTGCTATTGTAATATTTTTAGCACTGATCGCTGTATTAGTGTCACTGATCCCCAAAAAGTGTCACTTAGTGTTCAGTTTGTCCACTAAAATGTCGCAGTCCTGCTATAAGTCGCTGATTGCCACCATTACTAGTAAAACTAAATAAATAAAAATTCCGTAAATCTATACAATAGTTTGTAAACGCTATAGGTTTTGCGCAAACCAATCAATGTACACTTACTGGGATTTTTTACCAAAAATATGTAGCAGAATACATATTGGCCTAAATTGATAGAAAAAATTAGATTTTTTTCAATTTTTTTATTGGCAAGTAAGAAATATTGGGGTTTTTTTCAAAATTGTCAGTCTTTTTCGTTTACAGCGCAAAAAATAAAAACACAGGTGATCAAATACCACCAAAAGAAAGCTCTATTTGTGGGAAAAAAAGGACAATTTTGTTTGGATACAATGTGGCACGAGCACACAATTGTCAGTTAAAGTAATGCAGTAACGTATTGCAAAAAATGGCCTGGTCATGAAGGGGAGTAAATCTTCCAGATAAAAAACGCGACATTTGCTTTTTCTGACTGTTAAAACTTTTTTTGGGGTTATAAAGAATGAACGGTTATTTTTTTAACTTTTTTTAGATTAAAAAAGATAGTTAAATCCGGTTATACATAAGACGATGTATAAAAACCATTTTTTAGGGTCATTCACATGTAACTAACCAAACGCGTTTT
>BLSH010428867.1:1079663-1092650 GCA_018402905.1 Glandirana rugosa | reverse complement strand
ATAGTCATTACGATAAAGATGACATTTCACAGAATCTACAGCATGTAAACGGCTTTCAAGAAGTCAAATGGTAATGCATTTTCCATATTACGGGCATTAGTATTTTGGGAGCTTTGAAAGAACATTTCGGCATTTTTATTTGAGATGGCCCAAAACAAATATTTGACATCATTTTCAGCGGTTCGCACAGCTTTCCTGAATAGGTCACTCTAAAGGGAGGAATATATTTGTAACGTTGCATGGGGCCGAGTGTATCACTCAACTGTGACTTAAATCTCCAGCAGGGTATACATCAGACTGCCAGGCTGGAGCTAGGAAGGCTATACCCAGGGTCAGCTAGACAACACATCAGATAATGAGCATGGAAAATATGACCAAGTTTGTGTATATATACCATAGCATTACTGATAGCTTGTGGCCTAAAGCACCATGGTGAAAGCAGGCCTAGATATAAAGGCAAACCACAAAGGTTAGGACCTATATGGCCAATACCTCTAGACATGGTGCTTTTTAAATTAGATGTAAAACCACTCACCAAAATCTCCTATAACTTTAACATGTTAATGCAATTTCAAAATTAATATTCAATAATTTAAAATTTGTAGTTTTAATTAAAATAACACCTGGCGATCTTGCCATAAAGAGTCTTGTTCTGGAACCTCCTATTACAGAGTGACAACGCTGTATCCCTGTCTCACATTCACTGTCCTGTGTTGTCACACTGCCACATGCTCTTCTAGTTTAGACTATAAGGGATCATGCTGATGTAACACCCTCTTAGATACAGTAGGTGCTAGTTTAAAGTGGTTGTCAACCCTTGACAACCACTTTTACCTACAGGTAAGCCTATAATAAGGCTTACCTGTAGGTTCCCTGCATATCTCCTAAACCTGCACCTGCCCACGTCATCAGGCACATGCGCAGTGAAGAAACAACCTCCATGCCGTTCCTTCACTGAGATCGTGCTGCGATTGGCGTGATGTCATGCGACTCCAGCCAGTCACAGAACCGGAGATTGCGGCCCCGGAAGTAAGAGGGGCAGAAGATGGACATAGCCTGGAGCGGGGACATCGCGGGCTTCCAATGCAGGTAAGTGCCACATAATGGGCTAATATGCGATGTATACTAGCCCATTATGCTTTTACATTGCAGGGTAATAAAGAGGACGTGAAACCCATCTGGGTTTACTTCCTCTTTAAGTGAATTTAGTTCTGGCTCACTATCAGTGTAGCTGTATGTGATTGTTTTGGTCTGTTCTGTGTTTCACTATCTGCAGGGTTGCTTGCCTCCCCCTGTCTGTCTAGAAAGGTTCAGCAAGATAGTGGGCTGGGAAAGTCTAATCAGCAGCTGAAGATTTGTGCTGTCCTGGCAAATCCCTGGGGAGACATGCCCAGATGGCTGGGAGTGTGTATGAATACTCCAAGACTTTGATCAGAAGTGTCTTCTCCCTGTTGAGGAGATCACAGCCTGGGTGTTAGCACTGCTAGGAACCCCAACCATTACTCCGGTTTCCTGACCAGTAGTCTTGTTATCCCGGTATCAGGTGGAGGATGGTTGTGATCCTGCAGCCAGAATTCTGGGACCTCTATGGTAAGTGTAAACAGACCAAATCAAGGAACAACAAAGAAATAAATGACTGACAGTTAGTAGAGGGTGTAGTCAGGAGCCAAGGATGACCCAATGTCGGTCCAGTAGCAAATCCAGGAGGAGATCCAAGGGGTTACCAGATACAGAGTCAGGGACCGGCAAGGTTCGGCAACAATCGGTCAACGTAGTAAAAAGGGCAAGCTAAAAGCGTGATCGTGAACAAGCAAAGGTTGTAACAAGCAAACAATCTGGTATTATAACAAGCAGGAACTGGAACCTATACTAGGGCAGAGACAGGAAGGGGAAGTGAGGATTTATAAGGTACTAAATGAGGAGACTACCTACAGCTGGCCACTGGGTGGAGCCAGAGTCCCAAATCATGAAGAAGAAACCCAGGGCTCTGCCAAAATAAATCTCCCAGTGGCTCAAAAGCAGAAAAACTGAACCCAGAACACCGGGTCGCAGGATCGATTCCCAGTCAAGGCGTGACAGTACCCCCTACACAAAGATGCCCCCAGGCTATTTGGGCTTGGGTGGATGCCTATCGTGAAACAACCTGATCAGCTGTGGGGCATGCACATCACAAGCAGGTACCCAAGTCCTCTGAGCAATAGAGTAGCCCTTTCAGTCCACCAGATGCTGTAATTGTCTACCCTTACGTTGGGAATCCAGAATCTTACTAATTTTACATTGCTGATGGTCATCGACCGAGACCGGAGAAGGACTTCTAGAGGGTGGAGAAAGCCCATTCTTGTAAAAGTGTTTTGGGGATACGAAGATGTGGGGGCAAGCAAAGTTTATAGGCCACAGGGTTGACCTGACAAATAATGTGAAAAGGTCCAACATATCTAGGACCTAATTTGGAAGAGGGTTGTCTCAATTTGAAGTTTTTAGTGAACAACCATACTAGTTGATTGAGACGATAATGGGAAGCAGGTCTTCTGCGACAGTCTGCGCACCCCTTGTATTTGGAAACAGACTGAAGAAGAACCTTTCTTATGTCTCTCCAGTGTTTGGTTAACCTGGTCACCATGTTGGCTGCTGCAGGTACCTCTAGCAGAGAGGAATGGAAGGGAAGAACTTTGGGTTGATACCCAAAGGCAGCTTGGAATGGAGAACATTTCAAAGAAGCATGCCATAGTGAATAACTCAGCTAGAGGTAGCTTCCCACTCCAGTTGTCATGTTCAGTGTTAACATAAGCCCTTACGTAGATCTCCAAATCTTGATTAACCCTCTCAGTCTGGCCATTAGATTGGGGGTGGTATCCAGAAGACAGGGAGTTCTTAATACCCAGATGTTTGCAAACAGCTCTCCAGAACGCAGATATGAATTGCGGCCCTCTGTCACTAACAATATCGACCGCAATCCCGTGTAAACGGACGACATTTTCAATAAAGGATAGAGGCAAGGTTGGGGCTGAAGGCAGGGCCGGCATAGGAACAAAGTGTGCTAACTTCAAAAACCTGTCTACTACGACCCAGATGACAGTATTCCCTCTGGAGACAGGCAAGTCCACAATAAATAATATATAAACCAGAAAGTATGTTGCGCTAATAAAAATATCTCACATAAAATTATATAACAATCCAGTAAACTAGTGGAAGTCCATATGAAAAATCAGTGATTGATTGTAGAAAACATCCACCATACACACAAAAATATTTCATAAACATATATAAGGCAGTCCAAAAAAATAGTGAAAATAAATAAATAGTTGATTGTAGAGAAAATCCACCATATACCACCACCAATGTGATAACACAGTCTCCACCTATTAGGATATGCTCTTACCAGAGCCCCATGACCACCTGTTACGGGGGGTCAAGGAACACTTGTGTGGACACATCCTCCAGTGAGCAACTGGCATTCAAGCTCCAAACAGGAATATGGTCACAGCGTTCTGGATGTAAGACTCTAGATTGATTTGATTCAGCCCCACAGGTATATCCAGTACATAGAAATGAAAGGCCGCAATAGTGTAATATCATTTAGGATAGTGGATTTAATGAAAAGTATTGAACTTACATTTAGGCGAACAGAATAAGGCACCAAACAACATTAAAAACATGCGATGGCTGGGAAATGGCACTTCCACCCGACCGGTTTCGTCATGATGTGGACAATAGAATCCATGCTAATACGAGTCCAGGGAGCACGAGGAATGGGTAAAGGTTGTAACAGGCCTTGGGGAACAGATTGAGGCATCTTGATAGTCTCACAAATAGTACAAGCTCTAACAAAGTCTACAACATCCCTCTTCAGGGTAGACCCCCAAACCAGAGGCTTCAGGCGTAAGAAGGTCTGTTTGATACCAGGATGGCCGGAAATCTTTTGGGCCCAGTGCAAAACTTCTTTACATAATTCAGGAGGAACATACAACGTATTTGACGGAACCAAAATATTAGTAGGTGCCCGGGATTGAGCAGCCAACAAGCTCCTTTGTAAGGTAGTATCCAGTTAAGCGATAATTCGTTCAGGGGGAACAATATGCTCAAGGGGAGCTTGTTGACTCTCGCAAGGAAATTGCAGAGACAGGGTATTGGCTTTGGTGTTCTTAGTACCCGGAATGTAAGTTACCACGAAATTAAACAGAGTAAAGAATAATGCCCAGCGGGCTTGTCTGGAATTCAGTGTTTGGGACTTTTCCAAGTAGATCAAGTTTTTATGGTCTGTTTGAACCACCACTGGAAGTTCAGTACTTTCTAACAGATGTCTCCATTCCGAAAATGCAAGTTTTATCGCCAACAGTTCTCTATTCCCTTTGTCGATGTTTTGTTCTGTGGCAGAGAATTTTTTGGAGAAGAAGGCGACCGGATGTAGCTTGTTGGAAGTAGGGTCTCGTTGGGATAACATGGCTCCGGCACCTATTTCGGAGGCATCCACTTCCAAGAAGTATTGAGCAGAAGGCTGAGGATGGCAGAGCACAGGAGCAGAGCAAAAGGCAGACTTCAGATGATTAAAAGCTTGCAGAGCTTCAGGAGACCACTGAGAGCAGTTGGTCCCTTTCTTAGTGAGAGCTCTGATGGGAGCCAGAATCTTGGAAAAGTTCTTGATGAACTTTCTATAGTAGTTAGAAAATCCAATGAACCGCTGGATTTCTTTTAACGTGGAAGGTCTGGGCCATTGTAAGATGGCATTGAGTTTCTTGGGTTCCATCTGGAATCCTTCAGATAAAATTGTATACCCTAGGAAAGGTATTTCCGATTGTTCAAAGGAGCACTTGGAAAGTTTGGCATATAATCGGTGGTCTCTTAAACGTTGGAGAACAGTGCGTACATGGCAATGCTGAAGCTTCAAATCTTTAGAGTGAATGAGTATATCATCTAAGTAGACGACAACAAAAGAGTCAAATAGATCCCTGAAAATGTCATTCACAAATTCCTGGAATACAGCGGGGACATTGCAAAGACCAAATAGCATCACAAGACACTCATAATGCCCCCTTCTCGTATTGAAAGCGGTCTTCTATTCGTCTCCTGCTTTAATCCTATTAAGATTGTATGCTGAACGAAGGTCCCGTTTGGTAAAGATCATAGGTCCTTGGACATGGTCAAACAATTCAGTAATTAGAGGAAGAAGATACCGATTCTTTATAGTAATTTGGTTAAGCACTCTGAAGTCTATGCAGAACCCCAGAACACCAGGTCCCAGGATCGAATCCCAGTCAAGGTGCGACACTGAGGGTTTGTTTGTCCCCTAAGCAAGCATGTCATGTTTCTGCAGTTCATCGTGGTCCGAGCTAGGCTGACTGGGGGCTTATTCTACTAAAGGTTTGCTTAGGCTGACTAAAGGACTCTTTGTCTGGGGATCTAGTCTGGCATCACTAGAAATATATCTGGGAGATATTGGAAGGGGAGGAACCAATTATCCAAGGACATTAGTGAGTACAGGCTGCTGTGAGAGATCCTTGAGACTATGCGCTACTGCCATTCCTCTTGTGTTAGAGTCAGTTTGTCCAAAGGGGACATTGTGTCTGATGTCCTGAAAAAGCTCAGTCCACTATCTGCTGCAAGCATATTATTTCTCACATTATTGCTTTGCTAAATCTTTTGCAACAGAGTCAGTTCTACCTAAAGAGAATTCACTACTAAAGTGTTCTTGGAAAGCTTAATCCAATATTTTCTGCAAGCAAGAACCCTTGCTCACCTTACTAAGAAGAAGTATAGTGTGCTCAAGGTCACTACTAAACATTACTGGAGTATCACACAGTTAGCCTGAACCCATCCAAGTTCAAGTTCTACATAAAGCATCAGAAAAGCATACCCCTAGCCTGTTCATTGAGCCATTGGAGTGACTGTAATTGCGTGCCTGGCTGCAGCGGCATTTTTTGGGAAAAGAACCCTGAGCATCTATTTACTGGGTCCAGTGGAGAAGAGAGCGCTACACTGACATTCAGGGATAGGTTTACTAAGGCAAATAGACTGTTCACTTTGCAAATGATGTTGCCCAATAGCTCAGTGAATGTGGAGAAGATCCGCTATGCAAAGAATACCCAATTACATGAAAGGAAACGAAAACAAAAACAGCATTTTTGCTTGCACGTTTGAATAATAGAAGTCTGCAGAACTTCACCTCATTCACTAAGCTCTGGGCAATTTCCTTTACAGAGGGCAACTTCCCTTACAAACTGAACAGCCTATTTGCCTTTAGTATATTAACCCTTCAGTGTACAAGCTTATTCGACCATTGTCACTGTAGGGAAGTGCAATGAAGTCTAATAAAGCCCATTCCACTGTTTTAGGCATGCCAGAAATTGTCAGGTCCAGGTACAAGGCAGGGCTGGAGGACCCAATAAAATACAGTGGTTCCTAATGGGGTAAGTGCTGCAGATGTAAAACCAATAGCTAACTTCATATAGGAATGACAATAGCTTTGCATTTAAAACAATGCCTTGTTTTCCAATTAGAATGGGGTTCTTCTTTAGCAGGGAGTATGTTATTTCTAAATTCTCTATAGAAATTCAGAAATTATTCAGCAAAACAAATGCTATGTTGCATGGAACAGAACACTGTTGCTCTAATTATCATTTCAAGTAAAGTATTAAATAGTTTTATAATGTTACACTACAGAGAGAAGCCTGTAACCTCAAATTAAAAACAGGCATCGACATGCTGGCTTATTGCCTATTTTCACAATCGTTCTTTGTCTTTCCAATGAGGTATACGGTAACAACAGAAAACAGGATGGATGCTGTTAAGCAAAGAGAAATTTAAGAGAGTAATTATGGTATTACACAGGGCCACGGGGTGAATTGTTGTAACTAGATACAACTTTTTTTTCAGTTTTCAAATAAAATCTCGTATAACAACGTAGAAGGCTAAAGTCCTGATGTTAAATAAAGCATCATATTTCCTGCTACATTTCTGCAGGTAAATTTAGGCTTTCTCTATTTCTATAAAAACGGGGAGAGGGTAAATCACAACTAAGGTCCAAAAATAATAAAAGTTCTGAAGCATGTTCTTGGTCCAATAGCAATGTGCATTGAGATCAAATAAACTTTTATTGTGATCTAAGCATGCGGCCAACGGCTTGACCGATTTTAGCGGTCAACTTAACCAAACATGTCTACATGTTTTATGCCAAGGTCATCTCGATTGAGTATTGATAGCTGTGTGACATTTTCACAGGCCCTTTCAATTTGAAAACATTTCTAAGGTTACAGCATGGAGCGTGGCGTGGGCTCAGCTATTTGTCTTTCGGTTGCAGTATCTGAGACCAATGTCTCTTTGTGTTTATTATTCCCACACCACATAACTCTGTGGCGTTATGTTGGAAGAATCAGATTTGTATTTTTTGTCTTGATCTGAATTGGTATAAAAGGCATCAAATTCAACAAGTGCATAAAAATCATCAGACCAGTTCCAATTTCTGCATTAAAGCAGAAATTGGAATTGATCTGGCAAACCTAAAGTGGAACTATGGTCAAAATACCATTTCCTGTAATGGTGTGATACTGTTCATTCTGCAGAGAATTCTCACAGCAGCCCTGGCACCCTTTGGGCAGGGTACTCTTATATTGGCATGTAGTTTTAAATGGACTATAAATAAGAAACCAGGAGTTTTTTTTTCTGTTGGAAAAAAAGTTGAGTCCTCGTTCACACTGAACACGGCTTTGAAATAATTTGTCTGTACTTCCCTGTGGATCACAGGAATGCAGTTTGTTCTGCATTCCTGTGACCATTTTCAGCAGACTGAATCCTGCTGTTGGTGAGATCACAGAGCCGGTGTAGGCTTGGGCAAGATCACGACCATATGGTCGTGATTCCCCCACATGCCTGGACCGGTACCCAGCTCAGCCTCTCAGTGAGCCGCTGAGAGTCTGAGCCAGCCACTCCCGTCCCCTCCACAGCACAGCTCTCCAGTGAGTGCAGGGGTGGCAGAGCAAAGAGCTGCTGGCTGATAGTCACCAGCTCTCTGCTCAAGGAGCTGTGAGAACCGAGTGATCTGCGGTGTTTGATCACTCGGTTCCCAGTGTTAGAGCTGGCAGGGGACAAATGCAGCATCGGGCTGATGCTGCATCCACCTAGGTATGTATGATTCTAAAAAAAGTGAAATCCCCATACTTCTCTTTTAAGCACCCAATGCCATGGTGGTTTATTACAACTCCTGTAACTGAAATGTTTGCTAGACAGCCTGGTCTTGTAGGGAAAGGGATGGGCCAAATGGACCCCTGTTTGGTTCACGCCAGAACTTTCGAACATTGCGAAAGTTCGGACCCGAATAACGAACCCCATTAAAGTCAATGGGACCCGAACGTCAAAAATCAAAAATGCCCATTTTGAATGCTTAAATGCAAGTAATTGGGCATACAATGTTTATAGGGGTCTGGGCCCTGCCCTGGGGGACATGTATCAATGAAAAGTAATTTTCAAATGAGCAGTGATTTTTGTATTTTTAAAGTGAAAGCATAAAAATCTAAAATTCCTTCCAATATAGTGCCTGGGGGGTCCCCTTAGTCTACCTGTAAAATGGCAGATCTGTACCATGCCTGGAATCTGCTGCAGCAATAATTGCATTTATAAAGCCCCAAAAAAATACATAATTTTCCTGCTAGCTGCTTTTATTTTGCTCAGCAACAGCTGGAGAGCCAGTGTGTGTGATGAGGCCACGATGTAGTGCACTGGGAACAAGATTAGAGATTTTTTGGATAAATTCTGGAGTCACTTTGACTTTGGATAGAAGTAACGGGTGCAGAAAAATTGGGCTTTGGGTGTCGGTGGTGCCTTCACACCATAACCCTATAGAGGTGCTCTTCATGAATGCAAGAATTAGCCTTTCTGTAAAAAAAATTGCAATGATATGCACGTGTCAAACAGTGGAGCGAGTAGTTGACGCTGTGGTCAAATAACTCAGCTGGCTCCTCCATGGCTGATGTTGGGGTTATGGCAGGAATATATGTGGACAAGGAGGCAGGTTTATCTACTCTGGTAACTGCAGGGGACTGCACACTTGTCTCTGCTTGCGTGACAGAGGATGAGGAGGGTGAGGAAGGTTTAGTAAGCCAGTCCACCACCTCCTCTGCATGCCATGGCTGGATAGCACGGGCAAACTCACTAAACAGAGGAAATGATGTCCTGCCTGAAGACTGACCACCATGTCCACCTTTGCCTGTGGACATATTTGTTGCTGGCCCCCTTACAGTGCCACGGGAACATCTGCCTCTCCTTGTTGTCCTCCCAGACATTATTGGGAGGGGCGGTGCTTATTAGCAAATGTAAAGAAGAAGTGGAAATCTGTACCTAGATGCACTTTAATCAATGTAAAGTGGTGTTTGGTGCACTTTAATTTGAGTACTCACACTGGCAGTAACGCACACAAAACTATATGGCGTTAAACTAGAAGTAGCGCACACAGAACTATATGGTGTTGAACTTGCAGTAATGCACACAGAAGAAATGGTATTAAACTGGCAATAATGCACAAAACTATATGGCGTTAAACTGGCTGTAACGCACACATAACTATATGGCGTTAAACTGACAGTAACACACAGAGAACTATATGGCGTTAAACTAGCAGTAACACACACAGAACTATATGGCATTAAACTTGCAATAACGCAAAAACTATATGGCGTTAAACTGGCAGTAATGCACACAAAACCATATGGCGTTAAACTGGCAGTAACGCACACAGAACTATATGGCGTTAAACTTGCAGTAACGCACACCGAAGTAAAAGGTATTAAACTGGCAGTAACACACAAAACTATATGGCCTTAAACTGGCTGTAATGCACACAGAACTATATTGCGTTAAACTGGCAGTAACGCACACAGAACTATATGGCGTTAAACTAGCAGTAACACACACAGAACTATATGGCGTTAAACTTGCAGTAACGCACAAAACTATATGGCATTAAACTGGCAGTAATGCACACAAAACCATATGGCGTTAAACTGGCAGTAATGCACACAGAACTATATGGCGTTAAACTGGCAGTAACGCACAAAGAAGTAAATGGCGTTAAACTTGCAGTAACACAATCAAATATACTGTGTTCAACCGTCACTACACTGACACTATCTGAACTGTCCCTACTCTAGCTATACACTAATATAAAGATTAGTGACACAGTCTCACTACACTACACTGAAACTATCTGAGCTGTCCTTACTCTACATATACACTAATGTATGTATGAATGACAGGGTCTCACTACACTACAGTGAAACTATCTGAGCTGTCTCTACTCTAGCTGCACACTATGCAAAGCTGAATGATGGTCCTCCTCACTACACTCACACTATCCCTAGACTGACACTAAACTAATATTCTACACTGACAATTGAAGCACAATAGCACAGTATAGCACATTAACTAACTAATAGCACTCAACAGAGCCCTGTTCTATCTCTCTCCATGCTGAAATCACACTGAAAATGGCTGCCATTGAAAGAATTATTTTATACTGTGGGGCGGGCATGAGCCATGATTGGATAAAGTCATGATGACAGTGTCCAATCATGACTCTGACAGTGCTCTGCTTGCAATGCACTGTTCAGTGCGCAATGCATTATGGTCAGTTCAGGGGGGGGGGGGGGCGAACAAATGGTCGAACGTCCTGTTTGTTCGGCTGTTCTCAGAATGTCCGAACAATGAAAGTTCGGCCCGAAGTTATGTTCTGGCCGAACCGTTCACCCACCCCTAGTAGAGAAAGGGGAAAAATAATGGATATTCTTGCAGGATCAACAGGTAATAAAACTATGTTACACAGGGGACTTAAAGCAGAACTAAACTCTCTCAATCAACATTTTAATCCTTATGCTGCTAGCATTAGTAAATAGTTAGAGAGGTATATTATATTTACATGTTTTAATTTTTTTTTACATTTCCTCAGTTGCTTCCTGGTTTCTGGCCTAGGCCAAAATTATGTCATACATCCAATGAGTCTTCATGGTGTAGCACCCCAGTAGTCTACTAGAGTTTATTTTTATTTTTTTTAAGTTTTTGGCTTCCCTGTAGCCAGGGAGAGCAATCATTTGTTAATGTCTCTTCTGGTTCTGTTGTTGCAGGCTCGGTTTCTTTCCCCTGCATCCCATGGTAATAGAACCTAGACCCTGGCCTGTATATTAATACTTCTTCAGCCAATACCTGGTCAGGAGAATGAGTGACCAACAGAGGGCTGAGAGAGGTATAAATGAGCTAGGATCCAAAACAGAGCTCTCTTGTTTCTGGGGAAGTAAGACCTAGCCCGAGGGCTGTGGCAACCCTAGGAGTTTACCTGCAGCTGAATAAATCTTATGTTGGGGTCCCAGCTTGTGCTCTAGCTGGAGGAATTCTGGCCTAGCCTCCCGAACATTGCAGAGAGCTTATCTAAGGATCCAGGACACAGGCAAAACAAGTACAGAAACTGACTGATATTGCTACACAGTATTCAGGACACAGTGAGTACCAACCTTCTAGACTTACAGACTTTCTTTGGTCTGGTTTGGGAGAGTTTATTCTTTGTACACTCAGGAGTATATTCCTGTTGAGAAGTCCCTGTTTAGCACCAGTTCACCTTCACTTTTTAGGGGGTGCCCTCACCCTGACGTAATAGTTCAGATTTAGTGTCCTCTACTGTAAGTTATTGAAGTTTATTGGAGTATCCCAAAAATCACCCTCACCCTATTCCAGTTCCTTAACAAAATAAAATCCATAAAAAGACGTGTGAAGCTTGTTCTCTGACTTGAGTGACTGTGAAACATTGTGTGCCTGTCAGGGAATGGAACCTGGGACCAAACAGCAAGCTCAGTCCCAGGTCCGTGCTACAACAGCATTTTTTTTCTTTCATCTGGGGGAGGGGAGGAGGGTTTTTCTCAGCTAAGCACACCCTCCTGACTGCACGCCTGAGCTAAGAGCAGATGGATTCTAGGAAGTAAATGCTACATGAATCATCTGCCCTTACTCGAGATGGCGGAAGCCAGAAATGCTAGGGGCTGTTTTTCAAAGTGATTTCTCAATAAAATAAAGCATGGAGACATTAATAGATGTGTGAGTTTGTTTTGAATATTAAAAATGAATTAAATAGCGTTTTCAGTTTGTGGTGCTCAGATAGATTTTAATTCCACTTTAAAAAAGAAGCATGTGCTTTTAAAAAAAACAAAAATCCATACTCACCTCTATGCTGCAGCATCTGAGTGATGCCACATTAGCTCTAACCGCTCCCACATTGGCTCTGATCACTTAGTTCTCCCCTGTCAGTCACCGCTCTTTGCTCTGCTCCTCCAGTGCTCCTTGATGAGCTGGGCAGGGGAGGGGGAAGGCATGGCTAAAAGGTGGAATCAGCTGTCAATAAGGAAGTGGGATGGATCCTGACAATATTGTTACGATCCTTTTCAAACCCAGTGCAGCTCTGCCCCGTCAGCTGATAGTTAGTGTTGAGCGAACCCGGACTGTAAAGTTCGGGTCCGGACTGTAAAGTTCGGGTCCGTACCGAACTTTCGGGTGTCCGGGACCTGGACCCGAACACGGACATTTCAAAAAACGTTCGAGTTCGGTCCGGGGTTCTGCTATTTTACTCCACGTGTTGAGAAGCTGCAGGGCAGCCAATCAACAAGTGTTTCACTGGTTTGCCCTTAGAAGCCATCACAGCCATGAACTAACCGACGGGACGTCGAAGAGTTGTGCACCTCATTTTATCGTCTTGGGGCCTGGCTTGAGCTTGCAAAAAACTTTACAGGCACAAGCCCAGGTCCAGGGCCTGTGGGCTTTCAAGCCATGCCTGGGCTTGAAATGTCAGGCCTGGGCTTGAAATGTCAGGCCCAAGCGAGTTGTGATTGATAGTCGACTGCCCCGTCTCGACGTGACCCAAACTTTTCCTAGCATTGTTATAACAGTCCTAGGTAGGGTGAAGGAATAACTGTCGACTAAGGTGGAAAATCGGTACGGAAGGGGGAGGGGACGGGTCGAGTA
>BLSH010428867.1:1051713-1068369 GCA_018402905.1 Glandirana rugosa | reverse complement strand
CCTCAGTATTCACAAAGGAAACGGGGGGATCAATTATTCAGAACTACAATGCTGGTCCTCATGTCACCTCACAGGAAGCACCCTTGTGGCTGACTGAGGGTGAAATCAGGAATAGGCTTGAAAAACTGAACACCAATAAGTCACCGGGCCCAGATGGCTTACACCCAAGGGTCCTTAAGGAACTTAGCTAAGTTATTGCCAGACCCTTATACCTAATCTTTAAGAGCAGTTTTCTGACTGGTATGATACCAGCTGACTGGAGGAAAGCCAATGTGGTACCAATATATAAAAAAGGACCAAGATATATCCCTGGGAATTACAGACCAGTTAGCTTAACATCAATAACATGCAAGCTCTTGGAGGGAATAATAAGGGATTATATACATGATTATTGTAATGAGAACGGTATCATTAGCGGTAATCAACATGGGTTCATGATGAATCGCTCTTGCCAAACCAATCTATTAACCTTCTATGAGGAGGTGAGCTGCCACCTAGATAAAGGAAGGCCCGTGGACGTGGTGTACCTGGATTTTGCGAAGGCGTTTGATACAGTTCCCCATAAATGTTTACTGTACAAACTAAGGTCCCTCAATATGGATCAAAGGGTGAATACCTGGATTGAAAACTGGCTGCAGGGGAGAGTCCAGAGGGTGGTGATACATGGGGAATACTCAGAATGGTCTGGTGTAGAAAGTGGGGTTCCCCAAGGTTCTGTCCTGGGACCAATCCTTTTCAATTTATTCATAAATGATTTGGAGGACGGGGTGAAGAGCTCAATCTCAATATTTGCGGATGATACCAAGATAAGCAGGGCAATAAACTCTCCGCAGGATGTGGAAACTTTGCAAGAAGATCTGAACAAATTATTGGGGTGGGCAGGCAAATGGCAAATGAGTTTTAACGTAGAAAAATGTAAGATAATGCATTTGGGTACCAAGAACCTGAACACTAACTACTCACTAGGGGGGAAACTAGGATGGAAAAAGACCTAGGGGTCCTGGTGGAGAATAGGCTCAACAGTGGCATGCAATGCCAAGCTGCTGCAAGCAAAGCTAACAAAGTGTTGGCATGCATAAAGAAAGGGATTAACTTCAGGGATAAATCAATAATTCTCCCATTATACAAGTCTTTGGTGAGGCCACACCTGGAGTATGCCGTCCAGTTCTGGGCGGCGGTCCTCAGGAAGGATGTCCAGGTATTGGAAAGGGTTCAGAGAAGAGCCACAAAGCTAATTAAGGGATTGGAAGACCTTAGTCATGGGGAAAGATTACAAGCACTGAACTTATTCTCTCTGGAGAAGAGACGCTTGAGAGGGTTATGATTTTAATGTACAAATATTGTACTGGTGACCCCGCTATAAGGACAAAACTATTCAGTGCAAGGGAGTACACAAAGACACGCGGCCATTCACTAATAATAGAGGAAAGGCGGTTTAACCTTAAAGTGCGTAGAGGTTTCTTTACGGTAAGAGCAGTGAGAATGTGGAATTCTCTTCCACAAGCAGTGGTCTCTGCCGGGAGTGTAGATACATTCAAAAAAGTACTAGATGCGCACCTAAGGGAACAAAGCATTGAGGGATATACAATGTAATACTGACATGAAAGCACACACATGGGTTGAACTTGATGGACTCGGGTCTTTTTTCAACCTCATTAACTATGTAACTATGTAACTATGTAACAGACCAATGAGTGGTTGTTGCCACTGAGTCTCAAGCCCGGCCTGGTGGTGTGCGACAATGGCCGAAATCTGGGCCGAGCAGCTTTGACGCACATCCCTTGCCTGGCGTATGTGCTGAATTTGGTGGTACAGAATTTTCTAAAAAACTACCCGGATATGTCAGAGCTGCTGCCTAAAGTGTGGGCCGTCTATGCGCACTTTCGGCGTTCTCACCCTGCTGCTGCTCGCCTGTCTGCGCTGCAGCGGAACTTGGGCCTTCCCGCTCACCGCCTCATATGCGACGTGCCCACAAGGTGGAACTCCACCTTGCACATGCTGGAGAGACTGTGCGAGCAGCAGCAGGCAATAGTGGAGTTTCAGCTGCAGCACGCACAGGTCAGTCGCTCTGCGGAACAGCAACACTTCACCACCAACGAGTGGGCCTCCATGCGAGACCTGTGTAGCATATTGCGGTGTTTTGAGTACTCCACCAACATGGCCAGTGGCGATGACGCTGTTCTCAGCTTTACTATCCCACTTCTATGTCTCCTTGAAAAAACACTTCGGGCCATGATGGAAGAGGATGTGGCACAGGAGGATGAGGAGGAGGAGGAAGAGGGGTCATTTCCACGGTTATCAGGCCAGTCATTCGCAAGTGGCTCGGAGGGTGGGTTCCTGCACCAGCATAGGCCAGGTCAAAAATATTCAAGCCAGGGCACAGTTCTGGAGGACGAGTAAGATGAGGAAGAGGAGGAGGAGGAAGAGGAATCGCAGCAGGGTGGCACCCAACGCAGCTCGTGGGCATCACTGGAGCGTGGCTGGGGGGATACAGAGGACACAGATAATATACCTCCCACAGAGGACAGCTTGTCTTTGCCTCTGGGCAGCCTGGCACACATGGCCGACTACATGCTGCAGTGCCTGCGCAACGACAGCCGAGTTGCCCACATTGTAACTTTTTGTGATCACTGGGTGGTCACCCTGCTGGATCCCCTTTACAAGGACAACGTGCTGTCCTTAATTCCCTCACTGGAGCGTGAGAGGAAGATGCAAGACTACAAGCGCACACTGGTAGAGGCGCTGCTGAGGGCATTCCCAAATGACACCGGGGGGCTCAGTGGAAGCACAAGGCGAAGGCAGAGGAGGAGGACGAAGAGGCCACCAAGACAGCTGTGCCACCGCCAGCACCTCAGAAGGCAGGGTTAGCATGGCCAAAATGTGGCAAAGCTTTGTCAGCAGCCCACCACAACAAACAGCACCACCAGCTGATAGACAACGTCTTAGCAGGAGGCAGCATTTCAGCAACATGGTGCAAGGGTATGTGTGCACACGCCTACATGTACTGACTGATGGGTCTGCCCCATTCAACTTCTGGGTCTCCAAATTGGCCACATGGCCTGAGCTTGCCCTTTATACCTTAGAGGTGCTGGCCTACCCTGCAGCCAGTGTATTGTCTGAACGTCTGTTTAGAACGGCAGGGGGCGTTGTCACAGACAAGCGCAGCCGCCTGTCCACAGCCAACGTGGACAATCTAACCTTTATTAAAATGAACCAGGCATGGATCCCACAAGACTTGTCTGTACCTTGTACAGAATAAACATTTAGACCAGACTCACACAGCCATTCGTATACTTGCTTTTTTGAATAGGCCTCAATATTTTGGGGGCTACCCCAATTATAAACAAACAAAAAAAAATAACTGTGTTGGCTACCTCCTCCTCCTTCTCGACCACCACCACTTCCACCTACACTGCCACGGTCACGGCCTAGTCAACCTATAGGCTCCTACTCCACATCCACCCCCCCTTCCCATTTTTGTTTTATTTGATTTTCATTTATTTTCCCTATACCCATTTTTTTGTAGGGCACTTGCCCTACTCTTACCCCCTTTTTACTTCCTTTTGCAGCCCTCTAGCACTTGCCAGGACTTTGTTACAGCCATTTTTGTGCCTAAAAGTTCGGGGCTCCATTGACTTCAATGGGGTTCGGGGTCCGGGATAAAGTTCGGGCAACGTTCGGTGCCGAACCCGGACTTTTTCCCAAAGTTTGTTCGGACCCTCCGAACCTGAACGTCCAGGTGTTCGCTCAACTCTAGTCAGTGGTCCCAAAAAGTGTCAAAAGTGTCCGATCTGTCCACCACAATGTCACAGTCCCGCTAAAAAATCGCAGATCACCGCCATTACTAGTAATAAAAAATAATAATAATAAAAATGTCACAAATCTATTCCCATAGTTTGTAGACGCGATAACTTTTGCACAACCCAATCAATATACATTTATTGCGATTTTTTTACCAAAAATATGTAGAATACATATCAGCCTTTTTTTTTGGATATGTATTATAGCAAAAAGTAATAAAATGTTTTTTTTTTTTCAAAATTGTCACTCTTTTTTTGTTTATAGCACAAAAAATAAAAACAGCAGAGGTGATCAAATACCACCAAAAGAAAGCTTTATTTGTGGGAAAAAAATTACGTCAATTTTGTTTGGGTACAACGTCGCACAACTGCACAATTGTCAGTTAAAGCGACGCAGTGCCGAATCACAAAAAGTGCTCTGGTCAGGAAAGGGGAAAATCCTTCCAGGGCTGAAGTGGGTAAGGAAAGAATCCATGTCTGTTTTAAAGCAATCTACTGAGCTGGCCAGAACCACCTCTGGAGGGAATCTATTCCACATTTTCACAGCTCTAACTGTGAAGGAACCTTTCCATATTTTGAGATGAAATCTTTTTTCCACTAGACGTAAAGAGTGCCCCCTTGTCCTCTGTGATGACCTTAAAGTGAATAACTCAATACCAAGTTCACTATATGGGCCACTTATATATTTGTACATGTTGATCATATCCCCCCTTAATCACCTCTTCTCAAGAGAGAATAAATTCAGTTCCTCTAATCTTTCCTACTAGCTGAGCTCCTCCATGCCTCTTATTAGTTTGGTTGTCCTTCTCTGCACTTTCTCCAGTTCCCCGATATCCTTTTTGAGAACTGGTGCCCAAAACTGAACTGCATATTCCAGATGAGGTCTTACTAAGGATTTGTACAGGGGCAAAATGATGTCTCTCTCTCTGGAGTGCATACTTCTCTTAATACAAGAAAGAATTTTTGATGAGGAGAAAGAGAGGGATCAGTGTAACTAGGATAACCACTTGTAAGTCAAAATATTGCCACATCCCAAAAAATATCTAGAGAACAGGAAATGCATTACGGGACTTTGTAGGCAATATCGGACAATCAAGTGATATAAAAGTTGATGCTTTATTGAGCAAAAATATATAAAAGAGCAGATACATACAAAATTGTGTAAATATTAAAAACATTTGAACATGGCATGAAAAATACTTATGAGTATACAAAAAGTTTAGACGTTTCGACTTTAAGAAAGTTTTCCTCTGGGAGTCTTACTTTCAGCATACAAGTATGTTCTGGTATGGGAAATAAATAACAATTCATTTTTTTATATATATATCTATTTACACAATAAACCTTTCCATCCTTCCTTTAATATGCTTTATACACACTGGCTTGATGTCCCTCACATGTGAGCTTTCTAGCAGGCTGTCTGGCTCTTATCCATTGGCGTTGTAAGTCTATTTATAGGTTAATTAATGTATTTGAAAATCATGTCTAATGGTACAATGTCTATATATGCAAAATGTACATGTATTGATTGCTATTTATTTCTCATACCAGAACATACTTGTATGCTGAAAGTAAGACTCCCAGAGGAAGAATTTCTTAAAGTCGAAACATCTGAGCTTTTTGTATACTCCCTCAAGTATTTTTCACACAATGTTCAAGTATTTTTAATATTTACACAATTTTGTATGTATCTGCTCTTTTATATATTTTTGTTCAATAAAGCATCAACTTTGATAACACTTGATTGTCTGATATTGACTTCAAAGTCCTTCAATCCATTTCCTGTTCTCAAGAAAGGATTTTGCTTGCGTTGGAAACTGCAGCTTGCCATTGCATGCCATTATTAAGCTTATGATCGACCAAAACCCCCAGATCCTTCTCTACTATGGATTGCCCCAGTTGTACTCCCTCTAGTATGTATGATGTATGCATATTCTTAGCCCCCAAGTGCATAAATTTACATTCATCTGCATTAAACCTAATTTGCCACATAGTCGCCCAATTTAACAGTGCATTGAGGTTTACTTATAAGTTAGAGAAATCCTGTAAGAACGTTATTCCACTGCATAGCTTGGTGTCATCTGCAAACACTGAAATGGTACTTTTAATCCCAGACCCTATATAATTTATAAAGATATTAAAAAGTTAGGGTCCCAACACTGAACCTTGGGTTACACCACTGATAACCCTAGACTATTCAAAGTTTGAATCATTAACCACTATACTCTGGAATTAGTCTTTTAGCCAGTTTTCTATCCATTTACAAACTGATCTTTCCAAGCCTGTAGGCTTTACCTTAAACATTAGCCGTGTATGGGGAACAGTGTCAAACGCTTTTGCAAAATCCAAGTATACCACGTCCACAGCCCCCACCCCCCTGTCCAAGGTTTTACTTACCTCCTTATAAAAAGAAATCAGGTTGGTTTGACAACTTCTGTATTTCATAAATCCATAATGTCTGTTGCTTAAAATACTTTTTCCAGCAAGAACTCATCTATGTGGTCTTTTTTTAAACTCTCCAGTATCTTCCCGACTATAGAAGTTAAACTAACAAGTATATAGATATTTGGTAAAGACTTTGGTCCTTTTTAAACATAGCCACCACGTTGGCCCTACGCCAATCCAGTGGTACTATTCCAGTCATTAAGGAGTCCCTAAAAATTAGATACAATGGCTTTGAAATGACAGAGCTCAATTCTTTTAGGATTCGTGGGTGGATGCCATCTGGTCCAGGTGCTTTATCCACCTTTATTCTGTCTAAATATTTCTGGACCATTTCACTTTTGAGCCAGTGTGGATCATTTGGGGCTGTGTCACTACCACCCCCATCATTGACATGAGCTCCTCCATGCTCCTTTGTATACACAGAGCTGAAGAAAGTATTTAATACATTTGCCTTCTCTTTGTCTCCAGTCACCCACTCGAGATTATTTTGTAAAGGGCCTACATGCTCAGACCCGACCTTTTTACTATTAATATATTTGAGGAATTTTTTAGGGTTTGTCCTGCTATATTTTGCAATCTGTTGTTGGTTTAGAATTTTTGCGCCCTTTTTACATATTCTGTTTTATTCTTTGTAAGATTTAAAAGATGATAGTGTTCCTTCATTTTTATATTTTTAAAAGCTCTTTTCTTATCATTTATAACTTTTTTTAACTTTGGCCGTGAGCCACATAGGTTTTCTTTTTAGCCTTTTAAACTTATTGCCCATGGGAATATACTTTGCTATGAGATTGCATACAGTCTTTTTGAAAAATTACCATTTCTGTTCTAGTTTCTTATCTGAAAGAGACAATTTTGAACTGTGTATGTGAATTCCGTTTGTGAAAAATCACGATAGTTTACTGCGCATGAGCCATAAAACATTCTTTTGTACATAAGATTACAGGAAAATACTGATGAGTTAATGCCATTGACAGACTGCATCATATATGTTATTTTTATATTGTCCTTAGTTCAACTTTAAAATGAAAATTAAGGACACCCATTAAAAAGGTAAGCATGAAGCATCTTCTTTTAAAGACTGCAACTGATTTGTCTTTTTTTATTACTTTGTATACCCCACACCCTTGCTGATGAAAGATATTTTCACCCTTTCTTCTGCTGTCTCATCCACCCACCAAGCCCTTGTGAAAAAGCCCTGTGTCAGCCCGGTTGGCATTATTACAATAAAGACCCTACTCACACCACCACATTTCAATCCACTGGTGGTTGGGTGCTTAGGAACCCAGCACAACATATTGGGAGGAAGGGAAGAGGACGTCAACAAATCCCCCAAACCTGGTAGTTAATTTTGGTTCCAGTGAGCAAATGAGGTAGTTTGGAACCGTTGGGAACAACAGTGTCAGCAATAAGTTGGGGCAAGAGTCATCAAGTAACCATTTTTTTTGCCCTCAATGGGTTTATTAGAAAATTACATTTTAAGGGTTTCACCTCCCCAGTATAGTGGTCTATTACTTGAAATAGGTGCATGTTTGTGTAGTGCCTTCATTAGAACTTCAAACAGAAAGCATTTTCTTAAAGCAAACCTGTTATGAAGAAAACATGGAGACTGCCATTGCTGATATGTCCTTTTGAAAAACTAGTTGTAAGGTTGTCATGTTGACCCCCATGCTTTAATATGCTGTATTAGAGTGTAGCATCCTCCTAGTTAGGCTACTAGGCTGTAAGGTAAATGTAGTTCTTTTTGGCTCCTCAGTGTTTAGTGGAGCAGTTGTTGATTGCTTTTGATTGATTTCTCTCCCCTGTCTTCCAGAGGCTTATGGAACACAGAGGCTTGAGAAAAAGCAAATGGGCAGCCTGAATATATATTGTGCTCCAGCCAATCCCTGGGGAAGTGTGCCCAGAAGCTGGCTGAAGACATATATAAATATTCTTGGATTTGGAGCAGCAGGACTCTTCCTCTTCCCCTTGTCGGAGGAAATCCGCCTGTCTAAGTATGGGGGGTGTCCGGCCCCACCTGCAGCAGTAGCTAACCTGAGTTCAGCTTTCTTTCATTGAGGTCCCAGCTGTGGGAGAGTTGAGGGGCCTATTTCCCAGGATACCTGTTTGGAGCTAGTCAGGGAACCATCACCTGGAACCTGGTCTGGAGAGCTCACTGAAGAGTGCCCAGTGGAAGTTGGAAGGAGTCAGGCTGTCCTGTGGCATTGTGAGCATTAACCTCCCCCTCACTGAAGAGTGTCAGCTGGGTACTGGAAGGAGGTATCCAGTGATCCTTTAACATTGTGCGTACTGACCTGATCCCAGGGCTTTTGTGACTGCATGCTGTACCCTAGGAGTAGAGAAACAGTAATATTCCTGACTGGGATAGCTCCTGCAAAGAGACTCAGATCTACCATTTGTACTGGCTCTTACATGGAGACTGTTTCAAGAGACTTAGTGAAAGTAAAGTGTCCTGTCTAGAGTTAGGGAATCTGGAGTATCCCACATTGACCTACATCCCATGCCAAGTTATTCAGCAATGAAAGCAATGAAAATCATAAAATCCCTTAGACTGATCATTGAACCAGAATAAGTGAAATGTTACTGTGTTTCTGGCTGCCTCTGCACCAATCTAGGGAAAGAACTGGGTAAATTACAGCAGCTCCTTCAGGGGTAGTACTACAAGAGTGAGTAACCTGGAAGAAAAATTGTTTTATTATGACTTTCCTAATCTGCATTTTTGTTCTTAATGATCACGGGCCCACTTTAATGAAAGGCAATGTTTAGCACACTGACATCATTTGCACACTTTAATGATACAGCAGTGTGGTTGAAATGGGTGGAGCTAGGTATATAATAAATCATTAGCATACATTTGTTATAATAATTGTTTTTTTTCTCTATTGAAAGGACAATGAAGCACCATTGGTTTTCATTTACTGCACGGACCAATGCCCAAAATGAAAGTTATTGAAGCTGATGTAAAATCTGCACTTGCAGCTCATGATACCAGAAGGAACATTGAGAGATTGGACTATGTTACTACAGAGATGGGATTCTGTTCCAGAAGCACGGCTCGATTTCAGGCTATCATTTCATTTCAAAACAAACTTATGTGAAATAAAAAAAATAATCTTATTTGACAGATATAATAAAAGATCTGCTTTAGGGTTTGTGCATGTTACTGTTCCTTTAGAAAATGTTAAATCAATGTAATTATAAAACGTGAAGTTGCTAGTGTTGAATATTTTCAGTGGGTGTGTTGCTGTTGTTACTTTTTGTTCCTGTAGCATTTACCCTATTTTCCATTCTGCTTTAGAAGCATATTTGTATTTAGTAGTCAAGAGGTTTGCTATAGCACTGAAAACGAATAAGATAAAGTAGGGTAGGGTTGGAGCTTTCTCTTGCTGTCTTTGTCTCTATATGGGAGATTCATTTTCACTTCATATCTATTTGACAGGTGTCAAGAATAATCATAAGTGAGAGAAAAAAAACAAAAGTGGACACAATGTAACCAGCAGGAGCTCTTTGCTCACTATTACAATGTTTTCTGAGTCTTTTTAGCTTCTTTGATAGAAAAAGGCTCATGTTTACAGAGCTCAGTAGCTCAACTTAATATTTAGACATACAAGAGAATGAGTCAGAAAAGTGACCCACTGTCACATACCTGGTCGGAGGCTGAAGTGCTGAGAGGGCTTCCCTTGCCACTGAGTGCAGGGCACCCCTGAAGGTGGTAACAGGGAATGCTATGCTCAAAGAAGCAGGGATTGCCAGCTGCAAGAGTCTGAGTGATGAGATGTCTGCTGGATGGCGGCTGGACAAGCAGGATGCACTGTTGGGCAGGGGTCCCCCAGATGTACCAGATGAAACTTGGCAGAAGGGAGAGCCAGGAGCAAGGTCAGGAGCCAGGCCCGTAGTCATACACGGAATATCAGCCAGGGGTAAGGCAACAAGCAAGTTCAGGAGTAAGCCAGGGTCATACACGGGTCAGCAGACAAGAGCAGAATCAATGGAACAAGCCGAGGGTCAAAGCCTGGAATGGAGACAAGACAGGTCAAAGGCAAGCTGGGTTGGTAACAGGAAATCCAATAATAACAGGAACAGGAACTCAGGAACGCATTGGGGGAGCTGAAGATCATCCAGCAACTAGTGGCTCATGCCGCTGGCTTTAAAGAGGCCACTGGGAACCAGAATCTGTCATGCATTGCGTGCACTGTTGCACATTGATCTTTGCAGCAATTTGTGCCCATGCACGGATGTGCATTTGTATTGGTGAATTCCTATGTGCCAATCTGTGATTTTGTTGGGCATTAGCAGATGTATAGGCAAAAAACTAAATTAATACTGCGCTAATTCTTCCAAGGTAAGCAGCAGCCAATATACACAATCAGTATATTAAACAAAGAAGGAAAAAGGGGGGCTGTGCTAATTGATTAATAGGACAAATGCCCAATATCAATTGAATGACCCAGAAAAGGAAATTATAAATGTATAAAATTGTTATAAGACAGGTGAAAAGTCCTAAATGTCCATATATGTCTCAATTCTTGGATGTATACTCAAATCGAAGACAGTCGTGATTCACAGACAGGTTCTCCAAGTGATTCACCCAAAGTGCTATATAAAGCATGCTGTGTACTCCACCACCAACATCGATATCCCCTGGACGACGTCTGGTAATGACGAAACGTACGTCGGGAGGGCGCACTGACGTCACCGCGATTTTATCGTGTTATCTGTGAGACACATTTGCCGGCTTTTACATATGAATTTGCTCAACCATTGTGCGTAGTTTTTTTATCTTTTTATTAAAGTTCTTATACAGTATCACGCTATGTGAGCCCTTTTGTTTTTTATGATCTAAACTTTCTACTGCCAATCGTTCTGGACATCACCTATTGGGAGTATTGAAGCAGAGGTCTTGTGGGGATTTCCCTGCACCCATGGCTGGGGATAAGCCATAGGCGGTTTTCCTTTACGTATCTGGTAAGATGTTGGTGGTGGAGTACACAGCATGCTTTATCTAGCACTTTGGGTGAATCACTTGGAGAACCCATTTAGGACTTTCCATCTGACTTATAACAATTATATACGTTTATAATTTCCTTTTCTGGGTCATTCAATTGATTGGGTATTTGTCTTATTAACCACTTCCTTACTGGGCACTTAAACCCCCCTCCTGCCCGGACCAATTTTCAGTTTTCAGCGCTGTCGCTCTTTGAATGACAATTGCGCGGTCGTGCGACGTTGTACCCAAACAAAATTGGCGTCCTTTTTTTCCCACAAATAGAGCTTTCTTTCGGTGTTATTTGATCCCCTCTGTGTCATTTCTGATCACCGCTATAAACAAAAAAAGAGCGACAATTTTGAAAAAAGAACAATATTTTTTACTTTTTGCTATAATAAATATCCAAAAATAAAAAATAAAAAAATAAATGTATTCATCGGTTTTGGCCGATATATATTCTTCTACATATTTTTGGTAAAAAAAATCGCAATCGGCGTTTATTGATTGGGTTGCGCAAAAGTTATAGCGACTACAAACTGTGGACATTGATTTATGGCGTTTTTATTATTTTTTTTTTTTTACTGGTAATGGCGGCGATCTGCGATTTTTATCGGGACTTTGATATTGGGACGGACATGTCGGACGTTTTTGACACTTTTTTGGGACCAATGACATTTATACAGTAATCAGAAATTTTAATGTCCACTGATTACTGTATAAATGTCATTGGCAGTGAAGGGGTTAACATGCGGGGGGCAGTGAAGGGGTTAAAATTGTTCCCTGGGTGTGTTCTAATTGTGGGGGGGTGGGGTTGGCAGGGACATGACGGATCTAACTGATCCCAGTGACAGGGATCAGTAGACCTGGCACGCCCCCCCCTCACAGAACGGGGAACTGCCGTGTTTACTTCAGTGGTTCTCCGTTCCTCCTCTCTGTAAGGAGCCAGCGCCGCCCAGCGCGAGCCGAATGGGAGGACGTCAATTGACGGCCTCCCGGCATTTTAGGGTCACACTGTAGCCATCATTCGGCTATGGCGCAGTTGGGAAGAGGTTAATCAATTAGCGCAGCCCCCCTTTTTCCTTTTTTCCATTAGCAGATGTGCCAGTTCTTCTGCGAACCGTTCTCTGACACCCATTCTTAATTGGATGTTACTCTCTGAAGTTTCAAAGAGAGACATCCCGACTGAGAGGAAAGTACTCTTTATCTAACCCATAATTCCCTGGGAAATTCTTTGTTTGCCAAATAACAATTTTATATATAAAATGAAAAAAAAAAAGTTAAACAAGATTTAAAAAAAACTTACAAGTTTAAAAAGTAAAATTTCCCATAACCAATATAATTTTCCTTAAAATCCATTTTATATCTGACAGAGGTTTCATTTCCTACTCTACTGAAAGCTGGAATACGACATTTTAGCTGTAGTTGAGCTGTAAAGGGTTAGTTCTTCTTTACCAAAAAAAATGCCTGTGGAGGTAAGGGGCAACTGTAGATAAAAACAAACTGTGCAGCTCTGACCAAAGTTGAATAATGACCTTGCTATAGGTGTAGGCCATTTATGAAGCCTGACTGAAAAACTGCCAGAGATTGCACCCTGTGCTGCCTTGTTGCTAGGATGTTGCTAAGACATGCCCACTGTTACTGTTCACCTCCACCATCCTCCGCAAGTCCTTTCTCTGACTCAAACCCGTTCATATGCTCTTTCTCTCCCCCCGATGCAGTGGCTCTAAGCTTAGTTTTTGAGAGATCTCCCTGTTATGGTGGGAGTGAACAGTATCAGTGGGAGTGTCTTAATAACGCCCTAGCAACAGGGTAGGATTAGATGATGCAATCTTGTTATTAGCATTCATGCGGTACTAAACACAAAACCAAAAATGTGATATACTGTATTCAGGGCCATCTTTAACATGGGGCAAAAGGGGAAGCTGCCTGTCCAGTCATTGCTGTGGGGCCCAAAGCAGCTGCCCTTTGAGCCTGCGCTGCCCATATTTACCAACTTGGATTTCAGTAAAGTGCCTGTCGTACCTTGCTCTTTTCCCTGGCTGCATCCTGGAAATCAGAGGCACGGTCAGGACAGCTTACAGCCATTTAATTTATTGCTACTGGTCCGCACATTGAAGTTCATTGTCTCAGTATTAGGAATTGCTACCCAAACACATTGGGACAGGAATCTCTGCCCCCTGTACCTCCCCCTACCTCACTCCCCCAGCAGTTTTATAGCCGCTCTCCTGCAGGACTAAGGACTAAGAACCATTCCCGAGGTGGAGCTCCCTGGCTTCTGCTGCTTGAGTGGGCGGGATGGGGATGTGCCTGACCTCTGAGATCGCACTGGAAGAGGGTGGTGTGACCACAGCTGAGTAGAGGGAGCCGAGAGAGTGTGCCTGAAGGTAAAATCATCTAGCAATACATTGTGGATTAGCTTGCAGGCACCTCTATGCTAAGTCTGCTGGGTTAGTGCAGCTAAACATAGAAGTGCTGTTAGCTGACAAATGGGAAGATGGCATCTCCTTTTTCAGTAGCACTATGAAAAATTGGGTTTATTAACCACTTCAGCCTCGCAATGATTTCCCATGTTAGGACCAGAGCACTTTTTGCTATTCAGCACTGCGTCACTTTAACTGACAATTGCGCGGTCGTGCAATGTTGTACCCAAACAAAATTTGCTTCCTTTTTTTTCCACAAATAGAGTTTTCTTTTGGTGGTATTTGATCACCTCTGCATCATGTCTAATCACCACTATAAACAAAAAAAGAGCGACAATTTTGCAAAAAAAAACAATATTTCTTACTTTGCTAAAATACAAATCCAAAAATCATCGGGTTTGGCATATATATATTCTTACTCATATTTTTGGTAAAGAAAAAATGCAATCTGCATTTATTGATTGGTTTGTGCAAAAGTTGCCGCGTTTACAAACCATGAGAATTCATTTCTGGCGTTTTTACAATTTTTTTTTTTTTTACTGGTAATGTCGGCGATCTGTGATTTTTATCGGGACTGTGATATTGGGGTGGACATGTCGGACATTTTTGACACTTTTTTGGGACTAATGAAATTTATACAGCGATCAGAAATTTAAATATCCACTGATTACTGTATAAATGTCATTGGCAGTGAAGGGGTTAACCTGGGGGGTGCTCTAAGGGTTAACTGTGTTCCCTGGGCGTGTTCTAACTGTGAGGGGGCTGTCAGGGGCATACGAGATCTAACTGATCCCAGTGACAGGGATCAGAAGATCTCTTAGATGCTGCCTAACAGCGCAGGGAACCACCGTGTTTACATCGGCGGTTCCCTGTTTTTCATCTCTCCTAAGCAGAGTGCGGCGGGCACGAGAGCGTGCTGCCGTTTAAAGGCGGCGGTTTGTGCTACAGCACCACTCTGCAGCAGTAAATGTACATGAGCCGGTCTCCCTGGTGTGTGCCATCCCAATCTTCATGGTGTGTGCCCTCCCAATCCCCAAGTGTGTCCCCTTCAGACTTCCGTACTGTGCCCTTCTGACCCCCTGCTTTGTGCCCTCCCAGACCCTTTACTGTGCCCTCCTGAACCCCCCCCAGTGTGTGCCCTCCTGACCCCCCTGGTGTGTGCCCTCCCAACCCCAATGCTGTGCCCTCCTAACCCCTCTTGTGTGTGCCCCCTGACCCCTATACTGTGCTCTCCAGAACCCCCTGTTGTGTGCCTTCCAAACCCCCTGGTGTGTGTGTCTTCCCACCCCCCATATTGTACCCTCCTGACCCCCCCCCCGTACTTTGCCCTCACTCCCTGCACTGTGCCCTGCGCTTTCCTGACCCCCTTTACTGTGCCATGCTGACCCCCCGTACTGTCCTCTCTTCACTCCCTGTCCTCTGCCCTTGTGATGCCCAGTCCTATGCCCTGGTGTTGCCCAATCCTCTGCCCTACTGATCTCTGTACACTGCCCTATGTTATAATGACCTCTGTACGCTGCTCTACATCCCACTGACCCCTGTACATTGCCTGGCTGCTCCCTGTCCTTTGCCTTACTGACCCCCATCCTCTACCCTGTCAACTCCTGTCTTCTGCCCTTCTGACCCCCTGTTTTCTGCCCTACTGTTCCCTATACACTGCCCTACATCCTAATGACCTCTGTACACTGCCCTACATCCTACTGACCTCTGCACACTGCCCTACCTACTACTGACCTCTGTATAATGCCCCACCTATTACAAATCTCTATACACTTACCTACATACTACTGACCTCTATACACTGTCCTACATACTCCTGACCTCTGTACACTGTCCTACATCCTAAGGCTAGGTTCACACTTGAGCGGGATTGCAGTCCACATTTAAGCTAGCATGACAGCCCATTAATTTAAATGGGCTACTGTGCCTGTGTTTTCTGCAAAAAAAAAGGTGCCTGCAACTTTTCAAAATGCAGCCGCAGGAAAATCGTATGGTGCTTTTGTTTGTTTTTTTGGGATATTGGGACTGAGAGCAAAATTGCATGGGTTTGCCCAACAAAATGTTTGCTCAGGGTCCAATCAATATTAAAGACATCCATGAATATATTACAGCTTGCAATCATTAGATGTAGTGGCTGCATTTGTTTTCTTTAATTTTTTAGCATTTTTTTCCCTCTGTGTTCACCTGGTGATCTGGCCAGTAACACACTATTTGTATTAGGGAAAAAAGCCACAAAAAAGAATGCAGACATCATATCTAAGAATTGGTAAGCTGAAATTCAATATGTTTTTGTGGTTACAACCCCTTTAACTTTTTAGGGGGGGGGGGCATTTTTTTATTTTAATTTTTTTCACATCATGCATGATTCGTGCCGCAAGGAAAGATTGTGGACAATTTTGGTGAAATTTCAACAAAATGAAAAATCAAATTGTTCATCCCTAGAAACAAACAGGAGAATCCAGGCAAGCAGCTAAATATATATTAGAAATACATGCATATATTTTCCCTACAAAATAATTGTTTAATTATTGCAGACTCTCTCCTTAAAGACGATATGGCAACTAAGCACTGCAGTCTGGTCTTGAATAGAGTTGAGCGAACACCTGGAAGTTCGGGTTCTGCTGGTCCGTCCGAACTTCGGGACAAAGTCCGGGTCCGGGTCCGGACGGAACCCGAACGATCGCACGGACAACGAACCCCATTGAAATCAATGGGGACCCGAACTTTTAGGCACAAAAATGGCTGTAGGAAAGTCCTGGAAAGCCCCAGAGGGCTGCAAAAGGAAGTAAAATGGGGGTAAGGGTAGGGCAAGTGCCCTACAAAAAAATGGGGACAGGGAAATAACTGTAAATATTTTTAAAAAAATAAAAACATAAAAAAAGCAAAAATGGAGGTGAATGTGGATCATCTTCAAACTGTGTCTGAAAAGTATTAATTAACGGTAGAAGCCATATAACTGTTCTAAAATCATCTTCAAACTAGGGCAAGTGCCCTACAAATAAATGGG
>BLSH010428867.1:1035742-1051703 GCA_018402905.1 Glandirana rugosa | reverse complement strand
CCCTACTTGTTAATCTAAAAAGTAAAACAACTTTAACAGGTGTTAGAAAGGAACGCCGTGCTTAGTACGTACTACACTTTTTTTAATTTTATTTTTTACGGGGGGGGGTATTTTCAATTTCCCCATCATTGGTGTTTTTGTATAACTTAAAGTCGAATGGTTAAGAATCTATTCTACAGACGTAAGAAAAAACACCGAAAAAAGGGATTATGTCTATCACACAATGACTGGTTTAGTGGTCCAATTGTGTCTCCCTTTTTTAAATGTTTGCTCAGGGTCCAATCAATATTAAAGACATCCATGAATATATTACAGCTTGCAATCATTAGATGTAGTGGCTGCATTTGTTTTCTTTAATTTTTTAGCATTTTTTTCCCTCTGTGTTAACCTGGTGATTTGGTCAGTAACACACTATCTGTATTAGGGAAAAAAGCCACAAAAAAGAATGCAGACATCTTATCTAAGAATTGGTAAGCTGAAATTCAATATGTTTTTGTGGTTACTACCCCTTTAACTTTTATGGGGGGGGGCATTTTTTATTTTAATTTTTTTCACATCATGCATGATTCGTGCCGCAAGGAAAGATTGTGGACAATTTCAACAAAATGAAAAATCTAATTGTTCATCCCTAGAAACAAACAGGAGATTCCAGGCAAGCAGCTAAATATATATTAGAAATACATACATATACTTTCCCTGCAAAATAATTGTTTATTTATTGCAGACTCTCTCCTTAAAGACGATATTGCAACTAAGCACTGCAGTCCGGTCTTGAACAACAAAAGAATATCAGAACACTGAAAAGGTCATCCCTTTGCTCCTTCCTCCTATAAGCAGTGTTAGAGCTCTTGCATACAGCCGTAATTTACAGCGCCTGGACATATAGAGTTAAATATGACTGTAGTTGTGACATTTTGAAAAATATACCCATAAGCATGAGCAAGTAAACAACTGGGGAAATAAGAACCTACCTGTCCCTATTCATGAACTCAGAGTATTACAGCCAGTAGATCAGCAAGGCAGCCAGGCAGTTAGCACTTTTTTTCAAAAAGAGCCTTCTTTGCAACAGCTTACATATTTGTCTCAGAAAAATTTTTCTTTAAAACAAGAAATACATTAACGTTTGCATTTGTTGACATCATAATCAACACTCACAATGCCTACAACTTTAATTAAGTAAAAATCAGGGTCCTCTGAGAACTGTATCAATTTACTAAGTGTGAAAATGAGGATATGTAAAGGTTTGACAGGTCTCACTCATTAAATACATTTATTTTCCCAGTGATTATTATAATAGTCAACACAAGTGCGGCTTTCCCTGCTCCATAAAACAATTTATGGCAGACTTGGATCCCATTCTGCAAACTGTGGTTGGGACAAGAACTTTAATCAAAGTGAAATTCGTATCCGTGATATTAAGACTGACTAAGATATTTTAATTAATTGAAAATGCTTATTAAAAATAACAAAAACACATAATGCACATTATTCTGAAGCTGGTGACAGCTTGGCGGGACCTAACCAGCCTATAATGGTGTTTCAGTCTGGAGGGTTTTTTCTATTTTAATCACAGAATACCTTTTTTTTTTTTTGTGGAACATAGCACTAGAGCCTATTTTAATTTTTTTTATAATAAACTAGCTTGTGATTGAAGAGGTTTAGTGGAGTACATTAAACTTGGACCTTTGTTGGGGAAATGGATAGCCATCCTCCATCTCACCTCCTATATATAAAGACATTTTAAACACCAAAATGTGTTTAAATACATGCATTCTTGGACAGCCAATATAAATTCCATAGTGCATATTTTCTTATATATGGCCAAAATACACTTACAATCTTTGCAATGCACAACCGCTGGCTCCAGGTTCACTTTGCTACTTCGCCAAACTTCTGAGTATGGGAGGGTGCACCCTGAGTGCTTCATAGGAAAGTGGGGGATGGGGAGTGGTCTGCATCCAATGATATCTGTTTCTCTAGACCACATGTCTGCAAACTTTATAAGCAAAGGGCCAGTTTACTGTCTTTCAGACTTTAGGGGGACTTAGCTTTGGCCAGTGGGAGAAGAAAATGTACCAACGTGTATGGGAATAGACAATGCCTTAGGCTTGGCTTATCAGTGGGAGTAAAAAAAATGACATAGCACCTGTAGTCATTATGAAGAACTGTGCCCATCATTAGTATTAGCGAAAGGAATAGTGCTCCATCATTGGTATTGGGAGGGGGGAGCAATAGTGCCCCATCATTGATATTGGGCAGGGGATGCGGGGCAATGGTGTCCATCATTGGTATTTGCCATGGTCTAGGATCAGGCTCAGTGGAAAAGTTTACAAGACGTCAGCAGGAAATATATTAGCAGATCCTGCTAGCAGATAATGCGGGTTAACAAGTAGTAGCTGGATGGGTTCAGATGGAAGCACAGTCAATGAACAAGCCAAGGGTCAATAATGAGTGGTAGCGAAGATAAGGACAGCAGTAGGTATGCAAAGGGCAAGATGTTGGCTTGAGAGAGCGTAATACTCTGGCAAACAGGAAGTGCAGAGGCATGGCTTGAATCAGGAAGTTCATAGGAGAAGCAAAGGGTTAAAGGTGCAATAGAAACAAGACACAAACCCTAGTGGCACAGGAATAGGAGCCACAGCCTGACACCATAGAGGTTGCAGGTTCAGACCCAGATCCTGACAGTATTGGTGGGAAAACAGTGCCCCCCAATGGGTAACAGTGGGCAGAATAGTGTTCCACCATTTACAGTATATCAGTGGGCAGAATTATGCCCCATTGTGGTGTCAATGGAAGGAATTATGTTCCACTGTTGGTGTCAATGGAAGGAATGGTGCCTCATCCCTGCTGCCAGTGGGGGGAATAGTGTCCAAGGGCTGAATAAAGGCAAATAAAGGGCCACATCTGGGCTGCAGTTTGGAGACCACTGCTCTAGAGGCAAGGAGACCCATCCACAGTGCTTCCCATGAGCACACAAGCAAGAGTGGGACCCTGAAAGTATATTAACACTGCGCACCAAGCACGCTGAATGAGTTGCCACCAACAGCTCCTAGTCACTGCTTGTGATCAGAAGCTAGTGTGACAGGCTTCGGACCATGTGGCCAGGGTAACTTCTATTACACAGGCTCCGCCTCCTGGTCTCAGCGCCTACTTATAGGACCACCGAGAGGCAGCAGCAAGAGGTTAGTGTACACATGTACAGCGTGAAATATGTAGACTGGCCTAATTAGTTACCCAGCTGTCTCTAAATTCAAAACTTTGAGTCAGTGAACAAGCATACAGCAGATAAAGTAGGGCAAAGTCAGAACTGATCAGCATACTTGTTCAGGGTCAGTGACTCAAAAAAGGGAATTGAAGCTATTAGGTTAGCATGGAAGCCAGGCAACTAGTGTTTTTAGAGGTAGAGGTCAGAAGTGACAGACTCTCCTTGTGCCTCACCCAAAGTCCCAAAAACCTTCCTCTTTTACAAAACAGGGATGGAGACACCCGCCCATCCCCCTTCCCTGGGTTTCACATTTAAAGTTACAATTTTTTGTCCCCCCCTTCTACTGCAGTGACAGACTAGATCTCACTTGCTGCACTCTGCAGATGAAATCTGATATTGCAGACCCTTGGTAGAAACTTGGTAGAGCCTGGAAAATGGATCTGCTGCTTTAACAACCAATCAGATTTCAACATTCACTCTGTATAGATAGATAGATAGATAGATAGATAGATAGATAGATAGATAGATAGATAGATAGATAGATAGATAGATAGATAGTGAGGTGGAAATGTTGAAGCTCTTGTTTGGACTGTTGAAGTGAAGCCCAATTACATATATTTTGGTGAACTGTTGAAATCCATATTTTGATCAAGGTGCTCCAAGGGAACCATTGTGAGGACTCTTTAAGCCAGGATTTGTTCTCCCCTGAGAGGGAGAATGTAAGAAAATACCATGCCCAGTCAAATATAAATATATATATTTCACAGGAAAATTATGTACTTTATATATTTTATGGTTTTATAATGAGAAATTGGCCTGGTTTGTGCTTACAATACTGTTTCCTGCATATCAAGAGGAAAAAGCTTCTGTTTGGTGCCTTCAAAGACATGTTAGGCATTGTAGTTAAGATTGCCCCTTTTTGTCTTTAGGGCTGGTGAGCAGACATTGTGGCTACATCTAGCCATAGGTCCTTGCTTTGCTAATTTGGAAACTGGTTGTACTAGGGTCAATGATGGTGGCAGACATAACGATGGTAAACATGCTGCAGACATGGGGTCACCGGATATCTTGTGTGAGAGGCATGGTAGACCAGTAGGCTTCTCTTTTAGCCTATTAGGATTCAATGCAACTCTAGGTCAATGAGAAGGCTTGATGGGGGTGAATGCAGGGGTGAGCAAAAAGGGAATAACAAAACCAAAGCTCCCAGTGCAATTCGCTCTCTTCGAGCCCAGACTTCAGACGACCAGGAGGTCGACGTAATGTATAGGCCTTATATTTTTTTTGTTATTCTTGTTTTTCTGTAACTTCTTCTGTCCTACACTTTGTCTTAATACCTTGATAGTGTTTGTAGCTACCTTGCAACCTCATTCCTCTTATTGTATTACTACTTTGTATCTTATTGGTAACATCATCACTTTAGGTTTACTAGCTACATCATATTTGATAATATTTGATTAACACAGGTTTCTTTTCTGTATAATAGTAAGTTAAAATAAATTAGATCTTTATGTTTAGCACAGATGTCATTGATTATTGATTTTATTCATAATAACCACAACAGCATTGGTTGATTCCTACATAGACAAAAGGTTGTAATCACTTATTTTATTTATCATTAAGCATATAAGTGAGGTAGGTAGAAATCACCAAAACAATAGATAGATAGATAAACCTGATTGTCAGCACTTTGGCCACTTGTTTTTCTATTAATTTTTTTTTTTAGATCATAACTTTTAGCTTGGGTGGTAAGAGCAAAATAGGCAATTGTTGCTGACCGTCCATTCAAGAGCTGCCTTTCTTCACAGCACCCCGGTGTATCCTTTATAAAGGAAAGGTAAAAAAAGGTGAAAACACTTGTAATAGCAGGCGTGCAGATGTCAGTCTCCCATGTTTCCCTCCTCATTGGGCACCAAGCAAGGGTCACATGAGAGGACTACCCTGGGGTGTATTCTTCTGGGCTACATTAGGCACTTAATTACAGGGTCACTTTACACACACACTTGGGGTACCTTTACTTTGTGTCATCTTCCTTGATACCTTGAAAAAAGGCTGAAGCTGCCGTGGGGGAATACTCAACCTTTTTGCAGACTACTACTCTTAGTGATGAATGTACACCATGTACACTGCACTGCAACTGTTCTCCACTCTCGCAGTTTCTCATGTCAATGCACAACTTCCACAGTAACTTGCACTCTGGAGGGACATGCTGAGCCAATGTCCACAACCACCTATCCAGCATTTTCCACTACAACCCCTCAGTAACAGAGTGGGCCCCGCCATGCACTCTGTGCAGGCTCCACACATACACTCATTTAACTCCAAAACTTCCGCACCTCTGTACAGGATGGGGAACCTCTGCAATACAATCTACTCCCATTTCTTTGGAAGACAGACAGCTAGCGCAACATCTCCTGTACTGCTAAAGGCCATGCCATCTGTAATAGGTACACGCTATCCACAGGCTGCTTGTTACACTTCCATTACTCTTGGCAACTACTTATGACTTCACATTACTTCATTTTAGGCTGACGTCTTCATACCCCAATGTGGTAAGACCCACTGGTTAACTGTGTGTGTGGCAGTTACTTACAATACACCTCCTTAATAACTTCAGATCAGGCAGAGACAAGGTTTCAAATGCTTTACTTAATAAAAGTGCAAAAGCAGAGATTTTGCAGTCCAACAGGTAAGACACGATACTTCCCTAGTTCCCTTACTATAATTACAGGCTGATGTGCTGCCCCGGCATACCTGTGAAAGTATATTTCAGCATCCATAGTCCTTTACAGGATCTTCTCTCGCAAGTGTAGGTTCTTTAGAGGCATAATCCTGTGTTGGTGTTTTCGGGGCGAACCCTAAGTTAAAGGTCTCTGTTGCAGGCCATAACAAAACATATTCTATTCCTGTGGGTCTGTTCTTCCGTCTCCATCCCCTGTGGGTCTCGCGCTCAAGGCTGAACCATGTCCACTCAGTTTCTTTTGTGGGGCCAAGGACGACCCTCTGAGCCCCGTCAGGAGGGACTGTCTTGGGGGAATGCTCTGAACCGGACTACTGTCTCAGTTTATATCACGCAGGGCAAATGGACCTGATTCAGACAGAAAAACACACCAAAACGATCAGGAAAGTCGGCAAAACTTTAACCACAACCCTCCCAGCCGTTGCAGCACCCACTGACTGCTTCAGCCTGCTTACACACTGTATGCCTAAAACACCACAACCATGCCAAATCCTCAGATACCTTTTTTGAACAAATACAAAAGCTAAAACCCTAAGGCATGGGTTGGCAAAAATGACCACCAGTAAGACAGTATGTAAATGTGAGTAGTTAGAATAGGCTAAAATGTGATAACACAGACAAGGAACGTGTATCTTCTCAGTTTTTTGAGCAGGTTATAAAAGCAAGAGGGCTTAGAAACAAGGCAGCTGCTTTGTTACGCTAAAAATAAAAGTGTACTGTCCCAGAGACACCTCAGAAAAAATTGACCAGCAGCGAGGTTGTAGTTAAATTTATCACGGTATAATTATCTAAGCCAGCCTTTTTTAACCAGGGTGCCTTGAGGCTTCTTCAGGGTGCCTTAGCAAAATGCCTAAAATTTGCTCACAAGTTGTATACAAGCCGAAGTGTGGATGAAGGCTGCCCTTTGAGCTACACTAAGTCGTAGGTTTTCATTGTGCACCATTACAGTCTTCTAGTGCCGGCATCCTAATGACCAATGGCGTCATCAGTTGATGAGGAGGATGTCAGTCACCTGCATTGCATCCTTGTTTGACCCTCCCCTGCCCCTCTCCATCAGCATTGGGGTCACATTAGCTGAGTGATGGAGAAAAACTGAGGGACAAGAGAAACATTGGAATACTAGTCAGTACCAGTTTGCAAAAGTGTATTTGCTTTGGAAGAATAAATCACTGCTAATGCTGGGTGTCCTATTTGGACTTGTGGATGTTGCTGCATTATGTAAATCTATTAGAATAGCTTTTACATTTTAGAATGGGGCGCCTTCAAGACTATCCATAATTTTTAAAGTGTACCTTGACTGAAAAATGTTTGAGAAACACTGATCTAAACTGTGTAGAAATAGACAAAGCAGGTTTGTTTTTTTACAATAAAAATTACAATATAGTACAGCTTTTACCAGGCTTCACCCTTGAGGACCCTTACATTTTTTTTCTGGTCTTAGGGAACCCCTACTAAAAATAATTATACCTACAATTTGCAGTACCTTAGTGTGATTACTAATTTGTAGAATGTTTTATATACCTAACATATTTGACACCCTTGGACAGATCCTTTTTTACACTCTTGTGCTCTGTACAATAACATTTAGGTGATAATCTTGAAATTAAAGGAAAAATATTAATAACAGAAAAGAAATGCAGACAGCAAAAATGTTGATGTTCCCTAGCATTGGTGTAGACATGCCCCCTTGCTTTGTTAGTCAATGCAGGTGTCACAAGTTAGCCTGCAGTTTCTTGCTTGTGTATTCTTAATTCCTTGCTGCAGTACTTTCTCTACTCTGATTCATTTCGCATGTGTGGTTTGGCTATGCTTACCTATGGGCATTGCCTGGTATTCTGTGAACTTTTGTTTCCTTCCCTTCCATCACTTCCTGGCCCACCTCCTAGTTTGCTCGCCTATATTAGACATGCTCAGTGTAACCCACATTGCCTGAGCAACTTCACAGTCCTCTGAGCTCCTGTTCGCTTGTTACTGATGTAGCCTGTGCCTGGCTACCCATGTACTGACCCCGGCTTTGTTTACCGTCTGTGCTTGTTTGCTGCCCGCCTTGACCTCAGCTTGTCTCTTAGATTTCCTGTTGTTTCCTGCAAGCACTGTGCACACATGGGCGGTCTCCGCGACCTGGTTCCAGCTTGCTGCAAGTCTATCCCCACTGTTAGGGGCTCTGGTGAAGAAGCAGGCTGGGGTTTAGACTCCACACCCTGGTGAACCCTGAGTTGACGATCCACAAGGGCTCACTACCACAGATGCTTGACAGTAGGTGGTAGATCAATTCACAATTGCTCACTGCTCAAGGAACCCTTAGCAGCCTCAGAAGGAACCCTAGGGTTCCACAGAAGCCTAGTTGAGAAAGGCTGGTGTAGTATATCATATATATTTATGAAAAACAATTAAGCAGAGGCAAGACAGTATATGAGTTGTTTGAATAAGCCATAATGTGTGAACACTAGTAAGTTTTTTTTTAGCTTTCCTTTTTTGGTAAGCAAATTTTCTTCAGTAAGGAAGCTAGGAAAAGAAGCTTACTTTGTGTACTCAAGGGTCGCAACCTGGGACCCGCTCTGCAGCGGAGTTAATCATTCTTTCAGTGGTGAATTCCAGCCAGCCATAAGGAGAAGGAAAAGGGGTGTCAGGAGACAGAAATGTCTAGCAGCAACAGTAAGAATAAAAGGAAAATGTTGTTAGTCGTTCCTTAGTTAAATGGGTATAAAATAAATATTTTGATTTGTTTGTTAGATATCACTATGTAGACCGGTTAAAAGAGATACTCCACTGAGTTCAATCAATGCAGTGAAGCAGGCCCAATTTATTTTAATGAAAGTAAAAGTGGTTGTCAACCTGTGACAACCACTTTCACCTACAGGTAAGCCTATAATAAGGCTTACCTGTAGGTGCACTGCATATCTCCCAAACCTGCACGGTTCAGGAGATATGCAGTGTATTTGCTGTGCTGACGTCATGTCGACGCCTCCATGCCGTTTCTCCACTGACCCTGTGCCGTGACTGGCGGCTCCCACGCGCATGGGCGGGAGTGACGTCACGCGACTCCGGCCAGTCACAGAGCCGGAGTCGTGGCCCCAGAAGGAAGAGGGGCAGAAAATGGACGCGGCCTGGAGTGGGGACATCGCTGGATGCTGCAGGCTTCATTTGCAGGTAAGTGGCACATAATGGGCTACTATGAGATGCATAGTAGTCCATTATCTTTCTACTTTACAGGGTTATATTGAGGAAGTAAACCCAATCTGCTTGGACAAGAGCTTGGACAGAGTGAGACTCAGCTCACCAGACTTGGGGTGGTTACAGTGTATCTTTTTTGCAACTTAAGATGCACGCTGTCGTTTGGAGCTACACTGTAGAGCCACTTTACAATGTTTGTGGCTATTGTCTCTCAATACACTGTAAGTTCTAATTCAAGATAAAACTTATCAATCCCTTTTATCTTGAGGGCTAACCAAGCTGCTTTCATACTGTCCAGTCTCTGAACAATATCTGTGGCTTCTGTATCTCATACAATATACAGGGATTTCTATTTCACGATAAACCTGCCTCTTCTCTCCCTCTTATACTGCTGCCCAACCAAACTGCTCACATACTGTGCAGCCACTGAACAATTTTTATGGCTACTGTCTCGAAAATAATATACTGTAATACACTGTAATAAATAATACATTGTAACTTTTATTTCAAGATTTAAAAACGTACCTTGTCTCTCCCTCCACTATTGTGGTCTGCCTCTTCTCTCCCTTATACTGCAGCCCAACCAAGTTGCTCACATACTGTGCAGCCAAAAATAATTTTTGTGGCTATTGTCTCGCAAATAATATACTGCAATACACTGCAATAAATAATACAGTGTAACTTCTATTTTAAGATTTAAAAACCTACCTCATCTCTTCCTCTAATATTGTGGTCTAAACCAACTTCTTATATACTGTCCAGCCTCTTAAAAATATTTGTTGCTGTTGTTTCTTGAATAAAACTCTCACATTTTTATTACAAGATATAATCTGCCTTGTTTCTTTTTGCTGCCTATGCAAGTGCTTAAGTGCTATCCTGACGAAAGCAAATTTCTACCAAATTTCTACACACTTGGAGGTGTGGTGTGTTTTTGTTTTGTGGTGTGTTTTGTGCGCTCTGTTTTGACATTTTATTACACTTTTAATACAATACAGTGTGGTACTGTAAAACAAGAAGCTCACACTATATTGTTTTGTCACTGGCATATTTGTACTATAGCTTGTAGATCTAAGGTGGTTGCTGCTTCATACAGTAAATTCATTGATAAAAAGTCAAGTGTTGCAGCCAAAACTACCTAAAAAAGCCTTTTTTTTTCAAATTGAAATTAATCAGATTGGGGTGCTGCAGCTGTATTCAAATGAAGTTAAATATATAAGTTAAAAAATAATTACAAATCCAAAAATTGTGATGTCAGAATATGTTGTTTTTGACACTGTCCATGAAAAGCATACTGTTCCATAACACCACATACAGCTTAAAGGCATCTCCCAAGAATGTTATTTAAATAATTTGTGTTTTTTCAATGTCACCCTCGAAGTGGCATTAAAAGGACACTCTCCCTGCTGTATATATTTTTTTTTTCACCCATTCTTTATCTATGAGCTCACCGACTTTTTAAAACAATGCACCCCCTGTGTGCCTGGTATCTTATCTCAGCAATTGTTAAGCAGGGATGAACAGTGATTGCAATGGCTACTCTACTTTGCCTCTAGTAGCTAATATCTCTACATTTAATGCAATAAAAACAACGAAAAACACTCATGTACAAATGTGAAAGTCATAACAAAAATGATATTACACTGTAATAATAACTTAAAATATGCACACACCAATAATACAATCTGCTTTTACCTTTAAGCAGGCATGAAGACACTTGCCCAATAGACATAGAGTTGCTTGCTTGCTATAAATTTAGACTTTCTATACATTTCCACTTAGAAGACTCTTTTATACTGCGAAGTAAGAGAGTAACAGGATTAGGGGGGTTCCAGGTCTGAATGACTATAAGAGGTTTTAACACAGTCTGGATTACTTGTGTGCTATTCATGGAAAGCAAAAGGTAGTCAGGGCTTGAGTACACACAGACAGCTTGATAATGAAAATAAGAGTAGGTGTCTCTTTCTGGGAAAACACAGGCATGAAATGAGTGAAGGTGTTTAATAGGTGATGCGTTAGATTCAGACATATTGATATTTTACTGTTTTGTTATCAATCTTTAAACAATTATTTGATTACTGTGTAGCTCTTACCCTCTTAGGCACCACTTGATGTACTGGGTCACCTGTTCCTGCGCCCATGACTCTACAAACAGCACCAAACACACTGACACACCTGGCTCAGCAAGAAATGTTTTTCTGAATATATCTGTATATACACGCCAAAGGCTCAAGGTGCATAGACACCAGGAATGACACATCAATTGGGTAAATTATAGTAAATAGTATACTGCAAAGCAGATAAACAAAAGACATATACTGTAACAAATCAGCAGTCAGAGAATAATACTGCAATGGTTAAACAGGAAGAGAAAAATACTGCGACATTTAAGCAATAGGAGTAATATACTTCAGAATCAGTAAGGGAAATACACTATGACAACAAAATCTGGCCATCCATGGCTCAGTTTTTATCTGTTTAGCCCACTGAACTGATTCCCAATCCACTCACCCCTGCTCTATTGTATTCGGACAACAGGGACCCCCCCCCCGAAGCAAAACAAAAGTTTCCAAAAAGCCTATTCGAAAGTAGTCAGTCCCTGCTGAACTGGATACATTTCAATTCAACTATGGCCAGCTTTAGCGATAGTAGTAATATACTGCAGAAACAATGATTGTTATAAAGCTAAACCCCTCCTAAAGCCTGTGCTGGGCAACCATAACTAGTGTGGGGGGGGTTATATATACATCATGATAACAGTCAGTAGACAGTAGTATGTTATCCTATCTCTTCCTCTGGCCAGCTCGTTGGGGCCCATCCATTGTGGTGGAGCTCTTGAAGTGATTGTAAAGGCAGAAGGTTTTGTATCTTAATGCATTCTATGCATTAAGATAAAAAGCCTTCTGTGTGCAGCAGCCCCCCTCAGCCCCTCTGTTTACCTGAGGTCCCTCTAGATACAGCAATGTTGCAGGAGTGTTTAAGCTGCCTGGGACTCCCCTCCTTATTGTCTGAGGCGGCAGCGGGACACCATTGGCTCCCGCTACTGTCAATCAAAGTCAGTCAGCCAATGAGAAGAGAAAGGGGTCAGGGCCGGGACACGGCACTGTGTCTGAAATGACACAGGGAGTTGTGGCATGGCTTGGGTTCCCCTATTGCAAGTTGCTTGCTGTGGGGGCACTCAACAGGTGGGTGGGGCCAGGAGCATCAAAGAGGGACCAAGAGAAGAGGAGGATCCAGGCTGCTCTATGCAAAGCCATTACACGGGGCAGGTAAGTATGACATGTTTGTTAGTTTTAACTAAAAAAAACAAGACTTTACAATCACTTTAAGGTAATGTCCCTTTAGGAATTGACATATGCTCTGCCACTGTAGTTCTTGCAGACAACTCTTTCCTTCTTTTATCAAGATACAATGTATTGTTGGCTAGTGGCCTCTTACCCATCGGTGTCTGCTGGGGGTCTCATCCTGTTTACTAGCAAAGTGTACCCTGGACAATGTCCTCAACCTTCAGCTCTTCAATGGGGCAGCAGGCTCACCCAGCATCTAGAACGTCCTACGATGCTCCAGGATGGCTTTCACACTGTCCCTCTTTTACTCAGGTGCAGCGGTGCTCCCAGTCTCAGTCTCTCTGCCAGTCGTTTCTCCTTCCTCTCCTCAGTCCAGGAAAGCAACAGGAAAACCCTCTCTCCACCACAGTACCTCTGGAAGTTGAACTTCAATAACAGAACTGAGGTACTCCCACAGTGCTCCACACTCCTCCTCAGAGTCTCTAGCAATTCATATCCTCAGCTCACCCCCTAGTGGATGGAGGGCAGCTTAACATCTTTTTTGTTAGTACTACAGTGAGAAAGGTTTAAATCCTGGGACCCTGTTTAAATGTCTTTGGATCTATCCCCATCACTTTCTGTTCTGTATGATACCTGTCAAATAGATCAGCCCCTTTAAATTTACCAAAATATAATGTGAGGGGTTTCCTAAAAAAAAATCCCACTTACAGTTCTATTCATTCATTCTTGAGATTTACACAGCTTTGCCATCCAGCACAAAAAAAACCTGACATCGCTTTTTCTGTTACAATAAAGGATTGCTTTGCTGATCACTACCCTTCCCCCAGCCTGTTGATTGCACATTGAATAAGAAGCAGAGGACTGATGAGATTATCCCTCTGTACTTGTTTCTTGTACATTTGCATTTAGCTCACCTTTCCCTCCCTCTCTTAATTTGAATGCTGCTGTACATGGGTTTAAAGGAGCCGAGGCCAAGGGAAATTCAAGCACTAGCACTAGTCAGAAAAGAAAATGAAACCATACACCCTGAAGGGCTGCACCAACTTTTCTTGTTTCTTTCAATAGCAGCAGGGGTCATCTCTGACATGAGAAAAGTTGCTGCAGCTGGAAGTTTGATAATTCATATTTTCTTCTGATTTGTCAAAGTGCAATGAGCCAGTCCAACATCTGGGGATTTCTCAGTGGAGACTGTAAAGACCCACTCACCTCTCAGCACTCATCTTCAAGTACTTGCACTAGTTGTATATGTAGCCAGGAGGCCAGAAATGCTCCTTTGGCATAGAGACAATTGTGCCCTTGGAATATTATGGAGGATTCCCTCTAGTGTTAACCTGCTGAACAGAATTTGACCCTGGAGAGTGATGCTTTGTGAGATTTGTAGTGTGACAAGATGGAAATAATATAGACTCTGATGAGGAAGGACTCCATTTCCCAGCGAGCTATGCTGCAGTGAGGGTTGCTGGGAGAAACAGTGCCTTGTGGGAGAACTTATTTAAGAGGGAGGAGGGGCTTTATGCGCTCTCTTTGGATGGTGTGATGGCTTCAGAGAAGGATTGCAGCCTGCGGCCTACATGCAGTGATTCCAGCAGGCTGACTTTTCTGTGAGTGACCCAGCAAGCTGTGGTGTTACAGCGTTCTGGAGAGTGATCAGTGGAATCAGCCCATTTTCATCCAGTCTGTTCCAGCATCACAGCAGTCACAGTAACAGCCGTTTGATCGATCAAGGAGAGCCGTAAGGAGTACAGCAGAGGCCATTTTTCCCAGGAACAAAGAGCGAGGGTGTACCAGCGGTTCCAGCGTCATTATCATCATCTGAACAGCCAGACCGTTTGTCTGCAGTCACCCCTTTGGTTTGGCGAGTGGGCTTAGGCCCACTTATAAGAGTACTTACATTGTCTTGCAAGTTTAACCCCTTCAGCCCCGGAAGAATTTCCCAGGTTAGGACCAAAGCACTTTTTGCGATTCGGCACTGCGTCGCTTTAACTGACAATTGCGCGGTCGTGTGACGTTGTACCCAAACTAAATTTGCATCCTTTTTTCCCACAAATAGAGCTCTCTTTAGGTGGTATTTGATCACCTCTGCGTCATTTCTGATCGCTACCATAAACAAAAAAAGAACGACAATTTTGAAAAAAAAACTGTTTTTCTTACTTTTTGCTAAAATACAAATCCAAAAAAATATATAAAAAAATATTTTTTTCATCGGTTTTGGCTGATTTATATTCCTCCGCGTTTACGGATGATGAGAATTAATTTCTGGGGTTTATGACATTTATACAGCGATCAGAAATTTAAATGTCCACTGATTACTGTATAAATGTCACTGGCATTGAAGAGGTTAACCTGCAGGCGGAGATCTAGGGGTTAACTGTGTTCCCTGCATGTGTTTTAACTGTGGGGGGGCTGGGCTACCATGGGCATAAGAGATCTAAGTGATCCCAATGACCGGGATCAGTAGATCTCCTATGCCCGCACTGACAGAGCGGGGAACCGCCGTGTTTACATCGGCGGTTTCCCATTCTTTTGCTGTGGCCGAACATCGCGGCTTGCCGGTGGACCTTGGGTCCGCCTGAGCCGCGGGCATACTCCTCTGGAATACGTCAGCGTGCGCACGCGCCCCCTAGCGGCCACTCCTCAAATCACCGTTATTTACAGTGATTCGTGGGACACGTCCACACTGCCGCAGTAAATATACTGTAGGCAGTGTTAAAGTGGTTAAAGAGCATCATAACTGCATCCTGGATTATAGTTACTAGATATAATGGATTACTAACACAAACAGCGCCTCCCCTATCGGAATTAAAATTAAATACTAGTGAACATACATGTGCGTGTATGCGCCCATAAGGACACACTGACACACACTTGGGGCTGCTGCCTTCAGATACACGTCTGTTTGAATATTGTTAAAGGGGTGGGCAGCGCCTATGAACACCAGTAACCAAAAATAAACCATATGTATCAAATCATGTGTGAAATAAGGTGCTGGTGGTATAAACTTAATATAAATCCATACAATATCTTAAAAATAAATCCATATATCCCATAAAAAACTGCAAAAAATCAATATATGGATGTGCTCAGTACAACAAATGAATTCCACAAAAACAATAATTAAACCAAAGCGCTTGTAAAGTGTCCAAGTGCTTGAAAGGTGCTACTACAAGTGCATAGCCAATAAGTCCTTATTGTGATTAACTCATGATAAACAGCAAATATACATAAATAAATGTGCTATGCAATTGCACAAAAACAATAACACTGTATAAAGTGCTTAAAAAGTGTCCAAGTGCTTGATAGGTGCTGCTACAAGTGCATGACCAGCAAATTTTTCAAAGTGACAAAGTGCAAACGAGGTGCTCCTTAAAGTGCTGAAAGGGTTAATCCAAGTGTGACATGCAGTCTGTGCCGAACCCCCTCTGTGTCCCCACTCACCAGAAACTATTGACCATCTGCTTTTCAGTCAGTGGTCAAAAGAGCTTGTGTCAGTGGGGAGAGGCAGCAGGTACCGGTAGGTCGTAAGCCCATGGACGACGGAGAGGGGTGACTGTGTTCGAGAAA
>BLSH010428867.1:1008087-1034344 GCA_018402905.1 Glandirana rugosa | reverse complement strand
GTTTGATCACCTTGTCCATCTACCTGGTGTTCTGGGGGAGTAAATAATTAGTGGTTAGACTCCTTTGTTAATTACAGGTAAAGATACAACTCCGGGTCACCTAGGTTGCAGGGGTAAGACACCTAGGTGGCCCAGAGTAAGACACTCTGTCGGGACCAGTATAATCATGGGGAGGTCACAGGGAGTTACGCTAGTTAGGGCGTCTTAGAGTTGACTGACCCTAGGGATAATACGTGTTCAGACTTCACCAAGCTGTCCGATACTACAGCTTTCGGAAAGAAATATAATCACTGTACGAGGGAGTCAGCGTGGAATTCGAATGCACATCAGATGTGGCCTTCAGTACATAGGCAGGACTACACGTAAGCTTAAGGTGCGACTGAGGGAGCATGTCACTAATATAAAGAAAGGCTTTCGACATCATAGCCTGTCGAACCACTTCAGACTTGTGCATAATAGGGATCCCAGTCAGTTGAGATTCTGCGGGATTGATCGCATTGAGGGACACTGGAGGGGTACTAATATGACCAGGGCTGTCTCACAGAATGAGACCCGGTGGATCCACAGAATGGGGACGTTGGATCCACTGGGCCTCAACATAGAAATGGACATTAATTGTTTCCTCAGATTGGTGATTAATAAATGAGGGGGTCTTGTGGTCCATCTACCTGTTCCACTAGTTTGATGTTCACTCTGGCCGTGTGGGTGGGAGATGAGATGCTACCTAAACCTGACATAGAGTCAAGTGCACTAGCACATCAACTGTTATACCATCTTTCCCTTCTTATTGCTTTAATATTGTTAAAATTAAAAGTGTTGAGACTAAAAATTAATATTGAGGCATCCCCAGCATGTTACATATAAAATAAGCATCTCCACTATACCTGTCTATATATATACATCTCATCCCATAATCATATATAGGAGTATTTTGTAATTTCCATCCCAATTGGAATGAAATTTCTAATTTACAATAATTAGTCTAATGTCATTTCAATTTAATACTAATCCCCCCTCAATTATGAATATGTATTTCCTATAATTTCAACATGGTTACACATATTTTTATCTTATTCCTTTTATCTTTAATAAAACATTTTTTAATTTAATCCGATATACCCATTTCTGTAACCACATTCACATTTCACAATTTAGTGAGGATCAATATTCATTATCTGGTATCGATTATCCTCACCTGTATTTCTCTGTTTCTGCTTATGGACTTTATTGTCTTAGTGGTTTTAAATGATAAGTTTTAAATGATAATTTGCATTATAATTTATTTTTCTCCATATAATTTTTTTATCTTAATTTTGTAATGTTTTGCATTGCATTATGTACAGCCTGTAGATATCCCGGGGGCCTGCGTTCCAAACATCCACCACTAGAGGGCTGAGGGTGTTGGTGACGGCTATTCTGCATATCTTACTATTGAACTTGGCCTTGGGCATATAAGCGCTGCTGTGGCCAGGTCATGTGTCCGTATAGACGCCCAATCACGTGGCGAAACGCGTTGACATCACATCCGGTTGCCGCAGCCGTCATCATTCTACTTCCGGTTTGGGTGGTTAGAGATAGTGGAACGCACGCCACCGTGGATTGAATACTACAGGCTTTTTATTTCTACTATCCTGTAAGTAGCTTTCCACTTGCGCAATAAAGCAAACTTTTGACGTTCTACACATGAGGTTTTCCCTTTATTCTCTGAGCCATCCAGGCACCATCCTAACTATCTAGTAGCTGAAGAGTCTGACCTACAACTACCATCCAGCATTCGGGTACCTGCTGCCTCTCCCCACTGACACAAGGTCTTTTAACCACTGACTGAAAAGCAGATGGTCAATAGTTTCTGGTGAGTGGGGACATAGAGGGGGTTCGGCACAGACTGCATGTCACACTTGGATTAACCCTTTCAGCACTTTAAGGAGCACCTCATTTGCACTTTGTCACTTTGAAAAATTTGCTGGTCATGCACTTGTAGCAGCACCTATCAAGCACTTGGACACTTTTTAAGCACTTTATACAGTGTTATTGTTTTTGTGCAATTGCATAGCACATTTATTTATGTATATTTGCTGTTTATCATGAGTTAATCACAATAAGGACTTATTGGCTATGCACTCGTAGTAGCACCTTTCAAGCACTTGGACACTTTACAAGCGCTTTGGTTTAATTATTGTTTTTGTGGAATTAATTTGTTGTACTGAGCACATCCATATATTGATTTTTTGCAGTTTTTTTATGGGATATATGGATTTATTTTTAAGATATTGTATGGATTTATATTAAGTTTATAGCACCAGCACCTTATTTCACACATGATTTGATACATATGGTTTATTTTTGGTTACTGGTGTTCAGAGGCGCTGCCCACCCCTTTAACAATATTCAAACAGATATAATGGATTGCTGTTAGTTACCAGCTTACTTTCAAAGAGACAGAGATTGCTGAGAAGGTTGTTTAATTCAGTGAAGTTGCTTAAAACCTTTTTGTGCCTCATCTCAAGGATTAGAAGGACACAATGTTCTCAGGTACTTAACTCCCAATTACAGATAGCTGGCAGAAGATCTACTGAACTTTGCAATACAGGATTGCTATAACCACAAGAACTCAGAACCTCTCCCCCACTATAATATACTCAGGGCTGTTTAATCGGTGTTATTTCATCCCCTAAGAACTCTCCAAATTAGAGCAGAAGAATTTCTATTTTCTAACATTATCTGCATTTCATTGAATGGTATTAATTATCTGCATTTCATTGGTTGGTACCATTGTATTTGCATTTCTTGGAGTGGTATCAATTCACCTTGGGTTCACCTAGTTATACAGAAAACATCATCATTTCTAACCAATTCACTCTAAACTATACCTAGCTATATCCCTCACAAGTGAACCAATGGGTAGCTGATTAAACTCAGTTGGAGGAATTCTATTGTGGTATCTATCATAATTGCTGGTGAGTAGCAGGGAGTGGTGAATACGGTTTAGTAACCAACTCTCCTATTCATTAAACAAATCCAGGTCATTTTGTGTAAAACTTTGTGAGTCGCTAATTCAACAAACCCTGTTAATTGTTGTTCTTTGCATTGTGACCTTTTACTATTTAAAGGTCACTTTTTCATATAAAGCAAGAGCTAAGTAAATACTTCAAACTTAAACTTTGATGTGGTCTCCATTATTGCAAGGGTATTAACCCTAATGGAATCTTGCAATAGAAGTGAACCTTGAGTGTCAGGGGTTTGTGGAGGACTCTCAGAATAGGGAAGACCAAGGGAGAAATTAATTTTTAAGCAACTCTCAAGGGGGCAGCGCTACGTTTGGGGGCTCATTCGGGATTTCCCCCATGGTGAACCTCAGGAGGTCTGAAGAATCCCCCCCAGAACCAGATGGACTCAGCTGCTGCCACTAAGTGGGCTGAGAAAGGAAGGAAGTCTGCGAGAGTTGTCCAATGGATTGAAGTTACCCAGAGTGGGGTGGGCTGAATGGGATGTGCAACTGATGCTGAGAGGGGTTTTTCCAAACCAGAGGTCCTATGTCATGGATCTGAAGATGGAGTATGAGGAAGATAACACCTACACTTTAGTGAAATCTAGGGAAAGCATTCTGGCAAGACTTCAGGAGGAAGTTGTGACCCTGACAGAAGGATTAGAGGCTCATATTATACCTCTACAAATGGAAGAAGAATCAGAACAGGGGGGATCCCCATGTGCCTTGGTGAAGTCTGACACAGGAACTGCCATCAAAGGAATGCCACCAGCATCCTTTTACCTGGACATGGCTTGGTTAGTAGAAAGCCTGATTAAGAGCAATGACATTAGGGCTCATCAGGGTTATCGAAAGCTGCAATACTTCTCCGGCCACACCCCACTCCAGGAGGGGAGGAAGACTTTGACAGTTGGATGAATCAAGCTATTCAAGCAGTAAAGGATTGGAATGTGCCTGAGGCTGTAAATAGGCAAAGAATAAGTGAGAGCCTGAGAAGTCCGGCTGTGGATGCGATCCAAAGTTTGAAAAGAGGAAGCCAGAATGTGTGGCTATGGATTACATTGAGGCGCTGTGTGCAGTGTATGGAAGAGTAGAGAAGACTCCAGACTTGATGTACAAATTTGAACATGCTCACCATTCCAGAGGGGAAAAATTATCTGCATATGTTTTTAGAGTGGATTGAGTCCTACATCAAATCATCCTAAAAAAACAAATTGACCCAAAAGAAGCTGATGAGGTAAGGTGGGAAAGGATTCTACAAGGAGCAAGGCCTAATCACCCCATTGTATTACAGTTGTTGCTATATATCCTGAATTGGTGAAGATGGTCAGAGAAGTGGAGGCCCTTTTGGATGAAAAGAACCAAGGATCTCTCGGAGGGGCAAATGTTACCCCAAAAGCTGGAAGTTCAAATCGAGTCAGAGACAATTGAGGTCGACAGTAAAGAGGGTTCAGAGTGGGGAGAGAGCACTAAAGTTCCAGTGTCCTCACCAACGCTTGAAGAGTCCCCAGTTAAGCTGCTAGCCCAGGTGGCTCAAGCTCAGGACCAATTACAACAACCTTTGTTGAGAGTCATGGAAGCTCAAGTTACTACTCAGATGGAAAGGAAAGTGTTTTAAGTGTGGGGAGTCTGGTCACTTCAGGTGACAGTGCCCAAAGAGAGAAGAGGGATTTAATTTCATGGCAGAATTATTAAAGGCATTACAGAAAATATTGGCTACCCAGAAGGCGGGAAATTTCAGAGGGTCTCAGTGAAGGAGCCAACTGAGAACCTGAAGAATCTGAGCTCCAAGAAGAAAAGTCCACAGAAGAAAAGCTCAAAGAGAAGTCCTAAGAAGGAAGAAGTACCTAACCCGTCACCGGGGTGTGAGGACCAGGTAGAGGGAGTCAATACAAGGTCAATTTCTAGGGCCAGAGTTAGATCCTCGCAGAGTGGCTGGATAAGGAATTCCGGTGAGATAAGGAAAGGTGCCTTTCCAAAGAAGCCACTAGGGCCGTCTCCTATAGTCTCTGTGCAAATGGAGGGTATATACATCTGAGCTCTGCTAGACACCGGAGCTCACGTCACCCTTCTTTACAGAGCCTTCTATGATCAGTATCTGAAACATGTCCCACTGAAAAAGTTGGAGGAGCTGGAAATTTGGGGATTGGGGACCAACCGATTTCTAAATGACGGATATATTCTGCAATCTCCTTTGGGCCAGCCGCCACTGGGAGGATGGCCAAAAGAACAGTGGGACTGTTAGCACCATTCTTGACAGGTGAACCCAAAAAGCCTATTTTGATCTGGAAACAGATAAGGCCCAAGACTATGAGACTCTAAAGGCAGAGATACTCGCATGCCTGGGGGTCACCGTGGCAGTCCAGGCCCAACGCATGCATCAGTGGACCTACCGCACCAACAAGCCATCCCGTTTGCAGATGTTCGTCCTAGTTCACCTTTTTCAGGAAATGGCAACAGCCAGAGACTTTGCCAGGTCCCCAGATTGTGGAGCACGTGGTCATGGGCCGCTTTCTATGGGCGCTCCCTGCTGCTTTGAGGAAATGTGTCAGCCATGGGGACCCCAAAACTGCAAGCCAACTGGTGGACACCATCGAGAGATACATGGCTGTTGAGGACTTGTTGCACCCATCTGCGCTCCACTCCAATGTGTCTAGAGATGAAAGATCGCCCGGCGGACCCGGTAAGACTGTTCCAGGGTTCCAGGGGCTTGGGGAAATTTTATAAGACTGATACGGCTAAAGAGACTGGGAGGCTCTAGATTTGGAGACCGGATAAAAGAAGCCAGGAAGATCTTGGGGACCCTTGAGATGACTGGGTATAGAACATATACAGTGCTACTAATGCCATGCATTGGGCCATATTGCTGCCAATTTCCCCCTGAATGATGAACCCATGCAATGCGATTATACGTATGTGAATAGACGCCTTTCTCTTTTTGCACAGGTTGCATATACAGTATCATGTTCAAGTCGCATGGAGAAGCAAATGTGTGGGATTTTTGTTGATGGGAGACCAGTCACTGCACTGCTTGACTCGGGTAGTGTGGTAACATTTGGTAAAAAGCAATTGTGTAAATCCTGCAAGGTTACACCCTAGCACTGTCAGAGTCATTTGTATCCATGGGGACACTTGTGACTACCAGACGGCGGTGGTTGAGATTGATACCCCTTGCGGTAGTGTGACTCCTTCAGGGGGGGTGGTACCTTTACTACTTTATAATGCCCTAAGGGGCAGGGATTTTGCCCATTTTTGGAGGTTATGGGAAGGCACATGAGTCTGGAGAATAGAGCTCCCCCTGCTGCGGAAGCACGGGACCTCTCGCCAGACCTGTTTTGCCAAATGGAAGGAGAAACTGGTGGCAGGACCAAAGAGGGAGGAAACCCTTTTCCTTTTTCTGTACTGGCTGGGGAGCCGGAGGAGCTGATAGCACACAGCAGGGGGCTAATGACCCCGACAATGTCTTTGACCCTGACGGTGAGAGTGAACCAAATGTAGTATCTGACTTAGAGGTCCGGAGAGAGGACTTCTGTACAGAACAACTATGGGATGTCACTCTCCTTAGAGCCAGAGAAAACGTGAAGGTGATGGATGGGGAACCTGTGGACCCTAAATGGGGGATGTCTTTTCCCTACATGGTGCTTAAAAATGATTTATTATATCAGGTGGTGAAACACGGAGAGGACGAAGTGGAACAGCTAGTGGTTCCCAAACCCTTCCGCAGGATAGTGCTAGATCTGGCCCATGGGCATGTAATGGGGGGACATCTGGGTATGGAGAAAACCAGGGAGAGAATAGAGATTCTTCTGGCCTGGGTTGTATGCAGACGTCAAAGAATATTGTGAATCATGACCCTGAGTGTCAAATGACGGCCCCATCACCCCATTTTCGTAGTCCCCTTGTCCCACTTCCCACAAATGAAGTTCCATTTGAATGAATTGGCATGGATCTCATGGGACCAGTAGTAAAATCTGCCTGTGGACACCAGCACATCCTGGTGATCCTGGTCTATGTGACCCGCTATCCTGAGGCCATACCCTTGCGGAATACCTCCCCTAAGACTATCGCTAAGGAGCTGGTCCAGGTGTTTAGTCGGGTGGGGATCCCTAAAGAAATCTTGACGGATCAGGGTATCCCATTCATGTCCAGAGTGACCAGAGAATTTTGCAAGTTGTACAAAATCTCCCATCTCTGTACCCCTGTTTACCACCCCCAAACTGAGGGTCTGGTGGAAAGGTTTAACAAGACCCTCAAGAGTATGCTAAAAAAGGATGATGTATCATAGTGGTATTAACAATACCAGACGGGGAGTGTGCTGTTACATTTGTTGTGTAAAATGTAATGCTATGCGTAGTTATGTTAATGTTTATATAATTGGTTATTATACTGCCATCTTGTGGTTGTTTTGGTTATTGCCCCATCCGTTTCTGTTTATTATCTGTGTCCCCTCCCACATGGTGACGTATTTTCCTGTTCCTGTTTCACTGTCTTGATGGGTTAAGAGATGGTTACTTCTGTATAGGCCGCATGCAATCTGCTCGCATCCTGGAACACATTACCATGTTTTGACCTGCAGATACCGTCTTTCAATCATCTGCCATATTTTGTTGTCTGCTATACCCAGGGCTGGTGCAAGGATTTTTGACACCCTAGGCAAAACCTAATTTTGCTGCCCCCCTTGGCTCCGCCCACTTTTCCCTGCCCAGCCTGATCAGCGCCAATGAATTGCAGCCTGATCAGTGCCAACCAAATGCAGCCTCACCCGTGCCCATCAAATACAGCTTCACCTGTGCCCATCAAATACAGCTTCACCTGTGCCCATCAAATACAGCCTCACTAGGGGTGGGGGTGGGGGCTGAGGGGGGGGTATTTGGCAGATCAGTCACTATTTCTATATACATTTGCAAATGGCATGTGATAATACAATCTCATTATCTCAGTCAGACAGTGTCAGTTTTTACATGAATCAATGCAGAGCAGCCAGGGACAGATCAACATTGGCCAGGCGCCCTAAGTGGCAGTGCGCCCTAGGCGGCCGCCTACTCCGCCTAGTGGTAGAGCCGGCCCTGGCTATACCTGCTGCTTGCAATAAAACCTACGCTTATAGAAGAAACAGTGTCTGGTGAGTTCAAGCTATCTGATAAAGACTGGCTGCTGTGATTATATCTGCTTATACAGGCCAGGTATAGAGGTCTCTGCAAGGGATAAGTCACTATTACAACAGTTGGAGTCAGAATAATGTTTATTTGTTAAAGTGGCTGTAAACCCCCCCAAAAAATACTAACACTTCTAGCTCGTAGAGGAGAGGATGCCATGTCATCTGTGCCCAGTCTTGCCACAAAGAGTTAATCTAACTCTGAATAATCCCTTATCTTTTCTCAGTAAGAAAAAACCGACTACTTGCTAAAATATTATTATTATTATTTTTATTATAATACAGGATTTATATAGCACCAACAGTTTGCGCAGTGCTTTACAAAATGAAGGCAGACAGTACAGTTACATCACAATTTGGTACAAGAGGAATCAGAGGGCCCTGCTTGTTAGAGCTTACAATCTAAGAGGGAGGGTCAATTGATACAAAAGGTAATAGCTGTGGTGGATGAGCTGATGTAGAAAGTAAGACAGTGTATTAGTTAGAAGCAGGATAGGCATCTTTAAAGAGAGAGGTTTTCAGGGATTGTCTAAAGATGGATAGATAAGGAGACAGTCAGACAGATTGGGGTAGGGAGTTCCAAAGGATGGGAGAAGCTCTGGAGAAATCCTGGAGGAGAGCATGGGAGGAGGTGACAAGGGAGCTAGAGAGAAAGTCTTGGGAGGACCGAAGAGAGCGGCTTGGTTGGTATTTTGAGACTAGGTTAGATATGTAGCTGGGGACAGAGTTGTGGATGGCTTTGTAAATTATTGTTAGTACTTTGAATTTTATTCGTTGGGTGAGTGGAAGCCAGTGAAGAGATTGGCAGAGAAGGGTGGAGGACACTGAGTGGTAAGGTGGATAAGTCTTGCAGCAGCATTCATTATGGACTGAAGGGGGGATAATGTATGTAAAGGTAAGCCAATGAGGAGGGAGTTGCAGTAGTCTAGGCGAAAGGTAACCAGAGAGTGAATTAGAAGCTTGGTGGTGTCATTGGTTAAAAAGAGACGTATTCTAGAGATGTTGCAGAGGCTGAGGCAGCATGATTTGGACAGGGATTGGATGTGGTCCTGAAAGGACAGTTCAGAGTCTAGGGTTACCCCTAGCACCCTGGCATGTGGGGATGGGTGGATGGTTGTGCCATTGATCCTAACAGAGAAGTCAGGGGAAGAGGCACTTGGGGGAGGAAATATAATGAGCTCAGTTTTAGATAGATTCAGTTTGAGGAAGTGCTGTGACATCCCTGCTGATGTATCTGTTAGTAAAGCAGTGATCTGTGAGAAAACAGATGGGGTGAGCTGAAGGGTAGAGAGATAGATTTGGGTGTCACTGGCATATAAATGATAGCGGAAGCCATGGGAGGTTATCAGCTGACCCAGGGAGGACATGTAGATTGAGAATAATAGGGGTCCAAGGACAGAACATTGGGGGACCCCAACGGTAAGAGGAGTTGGAGAAGAGGAAGTGGAGATGTAAGTGACAATGAAGGTGCGGTGAGATAGGTAAGATTCGAACCAACAGAGAGCACAGCCATGGAGACCAACCAAATTGAGTTTTTTGAGGAGGATGGGGTGATCAACTGTTTCAAAGGCAGCTGAGAGGTCCAAGAGTAAGAGTATGGAATAATGACCATTGGTTTTAGCTGTTAGTAAATCGTTTGTGAGTTTTAAGAGGGCAGTTTCTGTGGAGTGCTGTGGATGAAATCCAGACTGAGGGGGATCAAGAGGGTTATTTTCAGTGAGGTGGTCACTCAGTCAGTTGTAGACTAAAGGTTCAAGGATTTTGGAGGCAAAAGGGAGTAAGGAGATGGGTCTTAGGTTGTTAAGATTTGTGGGGTCCAGTGTGGCCTTTTTTGGTATGGGAGTGACTAGTGCATGCTTTAGAGGGTTGGGGAAGATGCCAGTAGAGAGGGAGAGGTTGAAGATATGAGTTAAAGAGTGTAGGATAGAGTCAGAGGGTGACTGTAGTATTTTAGAAGGAAGGGGGTCCAGGGGGCAGGAGGTTAAGTGGGCATTAGAGAGAGGTTTAGTGACTTCCTCTTTAGTAGCTGGTTTAAACGAGAGTATTGATTGTGCAGGAGGACAAAGAGTGTGAAGAAATCTGTAGAGTGGAGATCTCGAGATGAATTGTAGCAATCATATTTTTAAAGTGATTAGCAATCTCCTGGGCAGTGAGTAAGTTAGTGGGTGGAGGTAATGGAGGACGAAGTAGAGCGTTAAAGGTAGAAAAGAGTTGACGGGGGCTCTGTGAGAGGTTGTCAATAACAGTGATAAAGTAGGTCTGTTTGGCAGTGTGGAAGCAGGAATGTTATTTTTGGAGGGCAGATTTATATTGACTGAAAGCTTGCTGTGACTTAGTCTTACACCACAGATGCTCAAGAGCGCTATTTTTTTTGAGGCTTCTGGTATCGTCTGTCTGCCAGGGTTGAAGCGGTCGGGGCCTGATTCTGTGTGTAGTGAGGGGGGCCAAGGTATCTAGGGTGGATGACAGTGAGCTGTTGTTTATAGAAGTGGCCAGGTTGGGGCAGGACAAGGATGAGATTTTGTCGTAGAGACAATCTGTAGCAGAAAAAAGAAGAGAAGGGTTAAGATGGCGAATTTTTCTACGGGTAGTTGTTTGGTAGCTGGGAGGCAAGGAGGAGGAATACAAGGAGAGAGTGAAAATAATAAGGTGGTGATCAGAGAGAGGAAAAGGAATGTTGGAGAGGTTGCGCGAAGTGCATAGGTAGGAGAATATGAGGTCAAGGCAGTTGCCATCAGAGTGAGTAGAAGCGTGTGTCCATTGTTTTAGGTCAAAAGAGGAGGTTAGCCTCAGAAAGTTAGAAGTAGCAGGAGTGTTAAGATTAGAAGGGATGTTGAAGTTGCCAAGAATGATTGTTGGAATTTCAGAAGAAAGAAAGTAGGGTAGCCAGGCAGAGAAGTCATCAAGGAAGCTGGATAGTGGTCCAGGAGGCCGATAGATCACAGCAATTCTCAATGAAACTGGAGAAAATAGACAAATACAGTGAGCTTCAAATGAGGAGAGGGACAGAGAGGGGGGTGGATAAAGAACTTGAAAAGTGCTTTGAGGGGATAGGAGGAATCCAACACCACCTCCTTTCCGTCCACTAGGCCTGGGAGAGTGAGTCCACAGGAGGCCACCATGGGAGAGGGCAGCCGACGAAGAAAAGTCAGAATCTTGAAGCCAGGTATCTGTAATTGCAAGTAGGTTGAAGGAGTTTGTGATACATAGGTAATGGATGGTGGTAAGTTTGTTACAAACAGAGTGGGCATTCCAAAGGGCGCAGGAGAAGGGGAGGCTGGTTCTAGGCAGAAGAGGAATAGAAATTAGATTGTGTGGATTGCGCCTGCTGTCAGAGGATTGGGGGTGGCCGGGTATGTTGTCCAAACGTGGTCCTGGATTTGGGGAATTATTTCCAGAAGTTAGGAGAAGTAGAAGGATGAGAGATGTGATATGCGAATGTGACTTATGTGGGGGGGGGACACTTCCCAGTGTACTGGAGGTTTTATTGGTATGTGGGTTCAGAAGTAGCAGGAGCTGATGAGTGCAGCAATAAGGTGAAGAGAGGAGTGAGGGTGATATATATAAGTGGTGGGTTGGAGAAGAGGGGTAAAGGAGAGAGAGTTTAAGGAGAGAGGATGCAACTGTGAAAAGAAAAAATAGGGAGCGCATGATACAGAGTGGGAGATTGAGAAGCAGACTGGATGAGAGATGAAAAAGTTCTATGAGGAATCAGGTCACCTGTAGTCTGTTTAGTGTTTTGCAGTATTCTGTTGTTTTTCGCTTTGTGCATTCGCTGAGCCAAAGTGTAATACTTAATCCAATATGAATACTTTATCCAAGATCATAGTTGCCAATAAAATCCCTGCCAGTGCAGACCACGCCCTTTGCAGACCTTGGGGAAGGCCTACATTTATACTGAGTTGGGTGGGGGTATTGCCAATTAATCAATCAGGATTGCATAGGAGGGACACATTGCTAACAGAGCAAACTTTTAACACCAAAGGAAGAATACAAGACACAAGAAGAGAGCAGAAGGGCAAGGCAATAAAGATAGCATTGGCTCATAATTTAAGTATAAACAATAAGAAAGCAAAATAAACATCACAGTGATATGGGTAGAGGCAAAGAGATTGAAATCAGCATAGATTACCATTTAAACATATTGCAAACAATGGATCAGTTGCAGGAAAGACGCTAAAAAGGAGACGTTTCTTTCCTGTGCTGCGTGAGTGACAGATCATTTCCTTATCTCATGCACAGAGCAGAGGAAGCTTCACACTACCCCCTCCAGCTGTCCCAGGATTGGCTGCTCCACACCTCAGCATGATTGGGCATGCTGAAGTCATGTGGTATCTTTTCTGGGTTTTGAAAGGATGTTTCTCAAAACTCAGGAATAGCAAAGAAGGAGACTGTAGAGGTGGGTGGAGAGTCTTGTGACATCACAACTCCATCCACCAAGCTCCAGGAAAGAGACCTACCCACTGATTCCAGAGTTTTGTGGGGCTGCTACTGCTGAAGGGGTGACATTTGCAAGGTAGGGATACATGCAGGAGGCTTGCAGGTATATATACATTAATACTGGGCCATTAGTTTATACTGGGTGAGTGGTGGGTTTACATCCACATTAAATAACAAAGATAAGAAATGAAGACTTTTGAAAATTTACTCAATGTAGGGTTGCCCAATAGTCCATAAATTTACAGGCAGTTTAAAAAATCTGCCATTTTTTACACTATCCATAAATATCCGTTACAAAGAGTAGCTGCCTGTAAAAAATATGGCCACCAGGCTGGCTACAAAACTGCGCATACCGGCCAGGCTTGGGCAGATGACTCAGGAGGGCTCAGGCAGGCTTGGGAGGACATCAGCGTTCCCCTTTACATGAGAGTCGGCAGAGATCCCCCTTATATTGTATTGGGGAAACCTGCAGACTCTTATGTAAAAGAGAACTCTGATGTAAGGGAGAACTTTGTGCACTGTGATGTAAATGGGAGCTCTTATGTAAGGGGGGGGGGCTCTGGTGACCAAATACCCCCTTACATCAGAGTTTCCCTTTACACCGTAGTCTGCAGCATTCCCCCTTATATTAGACTCCACAGATTTCTCCTTTACATCACAGTCCACAGAGTTCCCTTTTACATCCGGGTCTGCTGAGTTTCCCCTTGCACTGTAAAGGGGAACCCTGCAGACTCTGATGTAAGGGGGAACTCTATGCTGGGTTATATTAACCTGACCTTCATGTAGGAGGAGAAATATGTATTTTGCCTTTTGTTATACCTTAAACACATTGCTAATCACACTAGCTACATATCTGTAGCTTAAATATTGATATTTGCACTGAAAACTGTCATTTTGGATGATTTTTTGAGCTGTCGTTAAAAAATTTCGCTCTGCCAGCAAATTTTGTGTGTTGTGTCAATAAAAAAATTGGCTCTGTCAGTAAATGTTTTGTGTTGTGTCAGTAAATTTCACTTCCGGAGGTTGGCATAGCAGTTATTGTTTAAATGGCTTTTTGGCATTTGTGTGTTTCCACGCATACAAAAAATGATCAAACAAAACATGCCAGCTCTTATTAATTTGGAAATAGCAGAATATTCATCTTATCTATACCCAGTTCAAAGAACCACATTTTTCAATTTATGTAAGAAATATTTTGCAATAATTTAAGTTATCTTTTTGTGACATTTACAGAGTGCATGTAGAATTTTTCATCTGTTCCATTTTTCCTGTTTCTTGTGCTGCATTGATATAAATGTAAACACAATGGGAGACAGATTTATATGCCTGCATGTATCTCTTGGCTAAACATTACAAATGTTTCTTTTTTTTGTTATTGCGGTTCTCTTTGTTAGAATACAATATGCAGACATCAAACTACTTTTATGGCACTCCCATATATTTGTTTTACATGTATTTATTATCTGAGCAGTAAATAGTAAAAATATTTATTTCACATATTTAGCAATGGACAATATGTTTTGTTTTACTGCCATGTGAAATATTAAATGTCTGCTAGAAATATTTTGTACATATATAGACCCATATTTTGTACGTTTTCTTTTAATCAACTTTATGCCAGCATTTTATTTGCTTTCTTTGATATCATTACTCTGTGAGACATACTGGAGAAATGTAACTTTTAACAGAAAGAAATATTCATAAATGTTTTTTTTTTTTGGATTTTTTTTTGCATGTTAACATTTTCAGTAGAGACATTTTATCTTATAGCTTTATTTGACAAAGCTAAAAATTAAACATATTTTTATATTCACCAGCCATATACTACTGACAAAGTTAATTAATGGATTTGTTAGGAGGTTATTATTGCTGTTTGTATCCACATTTAAGCCAGCCATAGATGGCTTAAATCTTGCCAGGTTCAACAGGGACCGTCCAATATTCGAACCATGTATGGGCAGGCTGAATGTACTCAAGTTTATTGAATGATCAGCTTGGGTACAACCAGCCTGTCAGATTTTACATGCGATTATTGCCAGCATCTATTATATCTGCTAGCAGTAATCACTGTGTTCTCCCGGCGAGGACGGCTCCCCCTGCCCCTCCCACCGCTGAGAGTACACAATGACTCCACGGGAGCGATTCATCAACACTGACTGTCTGGAAATATCCCCAACAGAAAACTATGTGTTACCCAATCAATTCAAAATCTACAACATTTTAGCTTTAGATAAATTCTAACGGTGCAATTGGCTTTGAATTGACATTCAACCCAAAAGAGGAGAGACGGCTGAGATGACATGAGGACAGGGATTGCAGCATTGGTGCATAGAGATGGTGAATACTGCTATGAGATTATTTTTTTTAATGGTGGGGAGGTTTTTTTTTTTTTTTTATTTCATTGGAGTTAGGCTTTACATTTGATTGGCTATCTGAAGTAGATGACCTCATGCCCAGTGTATTTAGTCAGAAGCCCATTAAATGTTGTCCAATGTCTTTGGAATGTATGAAACCCAGAGGAAAGTCCAAGAAAGCCACAAGCTATGGAAGAATATAGCAGTACCTACAGATGTTTTTAAGATTCAGTTTCAACGATACAGTGCATGGTTTTCTCTAGACAGCAAAGTATGGACAACCATGCTTGGCTGGTATTTGCAAATGAGACAACCAACTCAAGTATCTTTTTCAATAAGTGGAATGTGTGGGGGTCAGCTCCCAAGAAACAATAAACATTTTCGAGCCACAGAATTGTTATTTATAGAGCACAAAATCTTGGTATGCCAGCCAAAACCTTCATTATGTTACTATATTTGTTTTTAGCCTTTGCAATGCTTCCAGGGCTGAATTTGTGGTGGCTCTCCTACCCCAATCAACAAATTGGCCTCTGTATCACAGTGACAAGAACAGATGTGACAGGGGCACACATATGGACCACTCCGAGTCACCTAAACCTACCTAGACATTTCCTCAAGTACACTAGGAGGGCTGTTCAGAAAATGCAGAGAAAAGGAAAAGTGAAGGTGCTGCTATAGGATACTAGACTTATCCTTACAATTTCAAACTAGAGCTGCAAGAAATTGGAGTCTAATCAATGTTCACGAATACTACCAAGTTACTTGTCACATCTTTATGAAATATGACTGCATGTGGCATATTCTAAGTCATATGCATATAACATATCTTGGGCCATAAAAAGTATTTTTAAAAGAAACCTGTTATGAGAAAAATACATTACTTGCCATTGCTGACCTTTCAAAAAAGTGCTAGTTTCTTAGCTGTTATGCTGACACCCTGGCTTCAGTAAATTTCAAGTCCACAACCTGGAGCAAGTATGCAGATTTGGAATGTCAGAGAAAAGTCAGAAGTCCTTAAAGTGTTTGTTAACCCAAAAACAAAATGCTGCTCCTGTCTCTTTAATGTGCAATTAGCAGCATGGTGATTTTGCTTTTTAAATTATCCCTCCGTATCCCCTAAAATATCTTTTTGATAATGCCAGGTCACGACTTCCCCCCTGTGTACTGACTCCCCCTGTATATAGCTTATCTTGAGAGCCCCGTGGTCTATGCAGGCTATGTCACTCCCAGCTCAATATCTCCTGTGTGCCTGTCTTCAACTCCCACCTCCTCCCCCCTCCCTCTTCCTCTCGTAGCTTCTCCTCTCTGCTCTCATAATTAACTCTAAAAGCTCCTATTTCCTCTGTATTAGAAGAATAAGTTCCCTGTGTCAGTGTTATATCATAAATATTCTTATCTGTATAGATAACACAGCACGGCTCTCTCTCTCCAGCCGAGGTCAGCAGCAGTGCTCAGCCCCACCCTCAGGAACTCTGAGCTGAGAGAGAAAAGCTGAAAACAACTGATCCTAGTAAGAAGGTGTGTTATCTATAAAGAGAAGTATATAGATGTTATAACACAGACACAGGACAACTTCTTGTTATAATACGCAGCGGATGGGAACTTTTTATACAAGTGGCTTAACAAACACTTTAACAACAAGCTTGTTTCAGTCACTGAAATACAGGAGCGTGAGGTTTAGTATGACAGCAGATAAGTAGCATCTTTAGACAGAGCGGTCATCAATCGCAACCTTGTGTTCCTGTCATTAAATGTATAATTTTATACCGGGAGTCTCAAACTCAAATTACCTGAGGGCCACTGGACACGTTTTCATATCCCATGGGGGCGCATGCAAACTTTCAAACTTCAAAAACAACATTATACTATATACAGTGGTAATTACTGCTTTCTACCAGTGCGCATCACATGCAGCCCTATCAGTGCCCACCAAATGCAGCCTCACTGTGCCCATCAAATGCAGCCTCACTAGTGCCCATCCAATGCAGCCTTAGTGTGCCCATCAAATGCAGCCTCCCTGTGCCCATCAAATGCAGCTTTATCAGTGCCCACCAAATGCAGCCTCACTGGGCCCATCAAATGCAGCCTTATCAGCGCCCACCAAATGCAGCCTCACCAGTGCCCATCAAATGCAGCCTACCAGTAGGGATCTCCCACTGTGTCATGGAGCTTGGATTTGAATAGTCCAGGCAGCCACTGTAACAAAATCCAGCCTCCTAGATCGGCTCCTATGATACACATCACACTGATTCAAATTCCCGGCATTGGTTCAGTGTGCCATCTATCACAGGAGCCAGTCTAGGAGGTGGGACTTTGTTACGGTGCCGCCAAACAATTCAGACCCAAGCTTCGTGACACAGTGGGAGATCCCCATGGTGTGTGACATACACAAAGAGAGGGAGAGAAGCACTAAGGCAAATCAGCGCCCCCCCCCCCCACCCCGCCTCAGCTTGCGATCCAGTACGTTCAGACCCCTGTTTTAGACAAATGTTTAAGGGTTATTTAATATAGCGAAAGACACAGAGAATGTGTCTAGTACCCTAGAATAACCAATCAAACATTCGTTTTCATTAGTGGTGGGCAGCAACTACCTACACCTTGGATGAGGCTCACTAGTGAAAGTTCACCTCTTACACTATATGGTCTAAATTTTGCGAACACTTGTCCATCATCATGATGCAAGTTTGTTGGACATCCCTTTAAAAACCTTGGACATTAACACAAAGATGCCCACTACCCTTTGTGGCTTTAACAGTCTCCACTCCTCTAGAAAGGCTCGCAAGATTTTGCAATGTATCTGTAGGAAAAAATTAAAGGAGGCTAATCCACAACACAGCAGCCGAATGATGGAGTCAAGAGGACTAAATTCCAATCTATTAAAAAAAATAGATGTTATGTTTAAAGTAAAGTAAAACTGAAGACCTTTTTGGTTTTTTTTTTCATTTTGAATAGACTATAGAATGGTTAAAAATGTTGTTTTTTTTTGTATGTGTGTCACACCTTTTCTGTAGTCACAACAGTAAGTTAATAGTAAATCTCTCTAATAGAGTTGAGCGAACACCTGGACGTTCGGGTTCTGCGGGTCCGAACGAACTTTGGGAGAAAGTCCGGGTTCGGCACTGAACGTTGCCCGAACGTTATCCCGGACCCCGAACCCCATTGAAGTCAATGGGGACCCGAACTTTTAGGCACAAAAATGGCTGTAACAAAGTCCTGGCAAGTGCTAGAGGGCTGCAAAAAAGGAAGTAAAATGGGGGTAATAGTAGGGCAGGTGCCCTACAAAAAAATGGGGATAGGGAAAATAAATAGAATCAAATAAACTAGGAGATGATTTTTGAACAATAATGTGTCACTTACAGCTGCAGCTAGAACTTCTCCCTTTAGAACTAGGAGATGATTTTTGAACAATAATCTGTCCCTCTAAGCAGAAGCCTCTACATAGTGCAGTCAGATCGCTCAAAGCAGCAGTATGTGAAATCTCAAATTACTCCCACAATCTGATCGTTGTGTACGATCGTAACGATCGTTGTGTTATGAAGGGTTTGATCTGCAAACTGTCACTCAAAGCAGCAGTATGTGAAATCTCAAATTACTCCAACAATCTGATCGTTGTGTACGATCGTAGCGATCGTTGTGTTATGCAGAGTTTCATCTGCAATCTGTCACTCAAAGCAGCAGTATGTGAAATCTCAAATTTCTGCAATCTGTCCCTCAGAGCAACAGCAGTAGTAATCTCAGGATGCAGGATCAGATGTTAAAATGTCTGCAATCTGTCCCTCACAAAAACGCCGGCAGCATCCTCTCCCTACACTAACCCAAGAGCATGTGACATGCAGCACTGTGACTCCAGCCTCATATAGAGGCTGGGTCACATGATGCACTGGCCAATCACAGCCATGCCATTAGTAGGCATGGCTGTGATGGCTTCTAAGGGCAAACCAGTGAAACGCTTGTTGATTGGCTGCCCTGCAGCTATTCAATATGAGTGATAAACTACCAGAACCCAGAACCCGAACCCGAACGTTACAGTCCGGATTCGCTCAACACTACTCTCTAAAGTGAGGGAGATCCCATACACCCCTTACCACACGCAGCTTGAATTTTAGCTCATTCTGCACAAAATTGTCAGCCCAATTATATGCAGTCACTGTTTGGGTACTGTGACAGGTGCAGATGCCAGCTGCCAGCAGTGGCGGCTGGTGAAGTTTTAGGATGGGGGGGCGCCAGGCCCCGCCCTTCCTTTTTGACCCCTCCCACGTCTAATAAGCCCCACCCCTTTATAGAATCCACCCACTCTGTCCCCTGTATTCCACATATTGTGTCAGGAGTACACAGCTCAGCATCACAGGACACAGTATACAGCGCAGCATCACAGGACACAGTATACAGCGCAGCATCACAGGACACAGTATACAGCTCAGCATCACAGGATGCAGTATACAGCTCAGCATCACAGGACACAGTATACAGCTCAACATCACAGGACACAGTATACAGCCCCAGCATCACAGGTGGGGTATATAGCAGCCAGTATCACAGGACACAGTATACAGCCCCAGGATCACAGATGGGGTATTTAGCAGCCAGTATCACAAGTGGGGTAAATTGCAGCCAATAACACAGGTGGGGGTAAATTTCAGCCAATATCACAGTTGGGGTAAATTTCAGTCAATATCACAGGTGGGGGTAAATTGCAGCCAATATCACAGGTGGGGGTAAATTGAATGCAATATCACAGGTGGGGGTAAATTGCAGTCAATATCACAGGTGGGGTACATTGCAGCCACTATCACAGGTGGGGGTAAATTGCAGCCAATATCACAGGTGGGGGTATATTGCAGCCAATATCACAGGTGGGGGTATATTGCAGCCAGTATCACAGGTGGGGGTACTTTGCAGCCAATATCACAGGTGGGGGTACTTTGCAGCCAGTATCATAGGTGGGGGTACTTTGCAGCCAATATCACAGGTGGGGGTACATTGCAGAGACCCCCCCCCCGAAGTCGGGATAAGTCCTGCACTTACCTCATCTAATAGGCAGGCAGGCAGGAGTGTGCAGAGATCGGCATGCGGACAAGCAGGCTGTCAGTGTGCAGAGATCAGCATGCGAACAAGTGGACTGGAGCCTGTCCCCATCAGTCTGTCACTTGTCGGTCTACGTAGGAGCGGGAGTCACGTCCGCCACCACAGTGACCCGCCCACCTCATCCAATCACACTGAGCCACAGGTTCAGGGCAGCCAATCAGACTATCAATGTGCGCATGTTCAGCGCACATCCATAGTCTTTAACCACTTGCTTACTGAGCACTTAAACCCCCCTCCTGCCCAGACCAATTTTCAACTTTCAGTGCGCTCACACTTTGAATAACAATTACTCAGTCATGCAGCACTGTATCCATATGAAATTGGTGTCCTTTTTTTCACAGATGGGTTTTTTATTTTTTGCGCTATAATTTAAAAAAAGTTTGAAAAAAAAAAACATTTTTGTTATACAATTTTGCAAATTAGTAATTTATCTTCATAAATTTTGGCCACAATTTATAATGTTATTTATCTTTGGTAAAAATAACCCAATTTAGTGTATATTATTTGGTCTTTGTGAAAGTTAGAGAGTCTACAACCTATGGTGCAAATCACTGACAGTTGATCACACCTGATGTACTGATGGCCTATCTCATTTCTTGAGACCCTAACAAGCCAGCAACGTACAAATACCCCCCAAATGACCCCTTTTTGGAAAGTAGACATTCCAAGGTATTTAGTAAGTGGCATGGTGAGTTTTATGAAGTTGTCATTTTTTCCCACAATTCTTTGCAAAATGAAGATTTTTTCTTTTTTCAACAAAATTGTCATTGTAACAGGTTATTTCTCTCACAAGGCATATGCATACCTCAAATTACACCCCAAAACACATTCTACTATTCCTCCTGAGTATGGCGATGCCACATGGGACATTTTTACAGCCTGGCCACATGACCCCATTTTGGAAAGCTAACACCCCAACTTATAATCTATGATGCATAATGAGTCTTTTGAACTGTTCATTTTTTTCCAGAAGTTTTTGGAAAATGTGGGAAAAAATGAAAACACATTTTTTTTTACACACAATTGTCAATTTATAAGGTATTTCCAACACATAGCATGTACAAAGGAAAAATGACACCCCAAAATATATTCTGCTACTCCTCCTGAGTATGGAGATGCCACATGTGTAAGACTTTTACACAGCCTGGCCACATACAGAGGCCAAACATTGAACTAGCACCTTCAGGCGTTTTAGAAGCATAAATTACACATCTCATTTTTCAACCACTTAGTAAAATTCTGAAGGCCCTGGAGCACCAGGACAACGGAAACGCCCACAAAATAACCCCATTTTGGAAAGCTAACACCCCAATGTATAATCTATGAGGCATAATGAGTCTTTTGAATGGTTCATTTTTTTCCAGAAGTTTTTGGAAAATGTGGGAAAAAAATGAAAACACATTTTTTTTACATAAAGTTGTCCATTTATAAGGTATTTCCAACACATAGCATGTACAAAGGAAAAATGACACCCCAAAATACATTCTGCTACTCCTGAGTATGGCGAAACCACATGTGTGAGACTTTTACACAGCCTGGCCACATACAGAGGCCCAACATTGAACTACCTCCTTCAGGCGTTTTAGAAGCATAAATTACACATCTCATTTCTCAACCACCTATTGCAATTCTGAAGACCCTGGAGCACCAGGACAATGGAAACGCCCACAAAATGACCCCATTTTGGAAAGCCAACACCCCAACGTATAATCTATGAGGTATAATAAGACTTTTGAAAGGTTCATTTCTTTCCAGAAGTTTTTGGAAAATGTGGGAAAAAAATGAAAACGCATTTTTTTATACAAAGTTGTCTATTTATAAGGAATTTCCAACACACAGCGTGTACAAAGGAAAATGACACCCCAAAATACATTCTGCTACTCTTCCTGAGTATGGTGATACCACATGTGTGATACTTTTACACAGCTTGGCCACATACAGAGGCCCAACATTGAACTAGCACCTTCAGGCGTTTTAGAAGCATAAATTACACATCTCATTTCTCAACCACCTATTGCAATTCTGAAGGCCCTGGAGCACCAGGACAATGGAAATGCTCACAAACTTGCTCACAAACTTTCCAGAAGTTTTTGGAAAATGTGGGAAAAAAATAAAAACACATTTTTTTTTTTACACAAAGTTGTCCATTTATAAGGTTTTTCCAATGCATAGGATGTACATGGCAAAAATGGCACCCCAAAATACATTCTGCTACTCCTCCTGAGTATGGCGATACCACATGTGTGAGACTTTTACACAACCTGGCTACATACAGAGGCCCAACATGTAAGGAAGACCATCATGTGTTCTAAGGACACATAGCATTAAAAATGCCATGAATTACACCCCAAAATACATTCTGTTGAGAAAAGAGTAAACAAAAGATTACCTGTGGTTTTAGTATTGCAGCTTTCCACAGGAGAATAGCACTGGTCCAGGCAGCAGGCAGGGACTTGGTCAGCTACAGTGAACACAATTGTCCAGGTAACCGACAGCGAATGCAATTGTCCAGGCAACAGGCAGGAAAACTGTCCATAGTACAGGCAGGGATATTGTCCATATACAGTCCAGGGTCAGTGCAGGCAGAGATATTGTCAACAGTGCCAAAATATTTGTCCTGGTAGAAGGACAGTGAATGCAATTGTCCAGGCAACAGGCAGGAATACTGTCCATAGTCAGTACAAGCAGCAGGCAAGGATACTGTCCATATACAGTCCAAGGTCAGTGCAGACAGAGATATTGTCAACAGTGCCATAATATTGGTCCTAGTAGCAGGCAGAAACATGGTCCATAGTCCAGGTAGCAGCAGAGGTGTGGTCAGTTGATCCAGCAGGCAGAGGCATGATGGCAAGAAGTCCTAGAGGCAGCAGGCAGAAGTAGGGCCTCAGTCAGGACAGAATGGGGACAGGGGTAGAGGCTTCTCCCACCCAATCTCTTTGAAGCCTCTGAGTCTCCAGACCCTAATCTGGGAGAGAGAAAACAAAAACAATGTTTTCTTCTTCCAGAAAAAAAACATTCTGGAGCCCCTCACATATGTGAGACCCCTGTGTTGTGAATCATCCCACTGCTCCAGTTGCAGGGTACAAGATCAGTCCAAGAGGCAGGCAAAAAACATGGTCAAACAGTCCAAGGTCAGTTCCAGATCAGGCAAAAGTGTGTACAAAATCGGTAGGCAGAAGCGTGGTTGAATAACAGTCCAGGGTCAGTTCCAGATCAAGCAGAAGTATGTACAAAATCGGTAGGCAGAAGCATAGTCGAATAACAAGCTAGGGTCAATTCCAGAGCAGGCAGTGACATAAGGGGTGCGAACTGGAAAAAAGAACTGAGGAATCAATAATTGACTAGTGTGTGATAACGTCGGAAGCAGTCACCTATGCATAGACCTGGTTGGGAAGGGCACTGGGCACAATGATAAGTGGTGTCTCTTCTAACTCCTCTACTAGAGCACACCCAACGTTTTTTCTGGCGTTTTTGGCCTGTTGGTCTGGGAGGTATTTTATCGGGGAAATGTCACTTGGAGAGTCTACTACACACATCGGATCGAATCATTTCTGGTGGGCCGCTGGGGTATAGAAGTGTGGTGATATCCTACTGGTAGCCAAGGAAGAATTTGGGGTTTACTGTGGAATTTCGATATATGACATAGGTATTGTATATGGCCAAATGAAAAAAATAGAGGGCAAATTTTTTATACCAGTGGTATGTTCTTCTGGTAGGTAAATAGGGTTCCAACATTTGATCGTTTAGGTCGACTCCTTCCATGTACAAATTGTAATCGTGGATACAGGTGGGTTTCTGTATTGGGCCATTTCTTCTGGGGATCTCTACCAATGAATTGTTATGTATAGATGATAAGATATACACATCCCTTCTGTCCCTCCACTTCACGTCTTTGACAGACGAGTCTTTGAGGAAAGCCCATCCGATTTTTTCTGGCTATGGCACAAGCTGGTGTACTCTTCCTGTAGAGGTTCCGGAACAGGGGTAAACTGGTATTAAAATTATCCACATACAGGTGGTAGCCTTTGTCCAGGAGTGAGTAGATTAGTTGCCAAAACAATTTTACCGCTTGTACCTAAATATTCTGGGCAATTAGGGGGATTCAGCTGGGAGTCCTTCCCTTCGTATATTTTGAAGGCGTAAAGGTACCCTGTGGTTCGGTCGTACAATTTATATACCTTCACCCCATAGCGGGCCCTTTTACTGGGGATATATTGTTTCACTCCCACCCTGCCGCAAAGTTTCACCAGGGATTCATCAATACATATATGCTGGTCCGGGGTAAATAATTGGGGAAATATTTCAGAAAAATGATTGAAAATTGGGTGAATCTTATAAAGCCGGTCATAATTGGGAGCATTTCGGGGAGGGCACTGGGCATTATCGCTAAAATGAAGAAATCTCATGATCATGAGAAATCTTTTCCTGGGCATTATTGATGAGAAGACCGGCATGTGGTAGATGGGGCGGGTGGACCAGTAGGAGCATAGTTCATTTTTGTTGTTAAGTCCCATGCAGAACGTGAGGCCCAAAAAAGTTTTGAACTCTTCCACCGTTACGTCTCTCCACTCAAAGGGACGGGAATAGTATGAGTTTGGATTATCCTGGATAAATTGCTGTGCATATAGGTTGCACTGGGCCACAATGGATTGCAGCATGTCCTCCGTAAAAAACAAATAAAAAAATTAATGGGAGAGAAATTTTCTGTGTCCACCTGGACACCTAAAAGGGGGAATCCTAGCTTCTCCTGAATTAGGAGGAAGCCACAAGGGGTGCTGGAGTGAGTAGGGAAGGCCGGCATGGGGCCTAACCCTTTGGGGCTGAGGTACAGCGGTGCTGGTGGATGGCACTGGGGTGCTGGTGGATGGCACAGCGGTGCTGGTGGATGGCACAGCGGTGCTGGTGGATGGTATTGCCTCTTCACCAACGCGCCTTCGTTTGGCGGGCGTACAATATTCCTCATCTGAGTCCAGCTCTGATTCACTACTTGAGACCGGATCTTAGGTCATATCAGACTCAGGCTCAGACTCAGAGGAACCTGCAGGAGAGAGCTCCCCGTTGCTCTCCTCGGCCGCAAGAATATTGTAGGCCTCCTCAACAGAAAAATATCTTTTTGCCATTGTTGCAGCACTAATTGACACTGATGACACGTATGGCACTAATGAGATGATGGGCACTTATGACACGTGACACTGATGGGACTGATGTCAGGTCAGGTGGTCATATGGCACTGATATGTGGCACTGAGGACAGGTTATGTGGAACTGATATGTGGCACTTATGACAGGTCAGGTGGCACTGGTGACAAGTAACACTGATGGCACTGACAGGTGGCACTGAAGACAGGTCAGGTGGCACTGACATGTGGCACTGATGACAGGTCAGGTGGCACTTTATGACACGTAGCACTGATGACACTTTGATGACACATGGCACTTGATGGCACTGATGATATGTGGCACTGACAGGTGTCGCTGAAACGTGGCGATGACAGGTCAGGTGGCACTGACACGTGGCACTGGTGACAGATCAGGTGGCACTGACACGTGGCACTGATGACAGGTCAGGTGACACGTAGCACTGATGACACTTTGATGACACGTGACACTTGATGGCACTGACAGGTGGTACTGATGATATGTGGCACTGACACATGGCACTGACAGGTCAGGTGGCACTGACACGTGGCACTGATGGCACTGACAGGTGGCACTGATGGCAGGTCAGGTGGCACTTTATGACACGTGGCACTGATGACAATTGATGGCACTGACAAGTGGCACTGATGATATGTGGCACTGACAGGTGGCAATTAGAGTTGAGCGAACACCTGGACGTTCGGGTTCTGCTGGTCCGTCCGAACTTCGAGACAAAGTCCGGGTCCGGGTCCGGACGGAACCCGAACGATCGCACGGACAACGAACCCCATTGAAATCAATGGGGACCCGAACTTTTAGGCACAAAAATGGCTGTAGCAAAGTCCTGGAAAGCCCCAGAGGGCTGCAAAAGGAAGTAAAATGGGGGTAAGGGTAGGGCAAGTGCCCTACAAAAAAAATGGGGACAGGGAAATAACTTTAAATATTTAAAAAAAAATAAAAACAAAAAAAAGCAAAAATGGAGGTGAATGTGGATCATCTTCAAACTGTGTCTGAAAAGTATTAATTAACGGTAGAAACCATATAACTGTTCTAAAATCATCTTCAAACTAGGGCAAGTGCCCTACAAATAAATGGGGAT
>BLSH010428867.1:991266-1003304 GCA_018402905.1 Glandirana rugosa | reverse complement strand
GTCACGGTGTATAGTCCCGGTAGACGGTCACGGTGGACAGTCACGGTGTATAGTCACGGTGTATAGCCACGGTCGATAGTCACGGTAGTTCACAGTGCACAGTAGTTTCACGATGTACAGTATTTCACGGTGGACTGGATCGTAGTCACAGTCACGGTGGACTGGATAGTAGTCACGGTGCACAGTAACGGTGATCACAACTCGCTTGGGCCTGACATTGCAAGCCCAGGCATGGCTTGAAAGCCCACAGGCACCGTGCCTGGGCCTGGGCCTGTAAAGTTTTTAGCAAGCCCAAGCCAGGCCCCAAGACGATAAAAACCCGAACGATTTTTGAAATGTCCGGGTCCGGGTCCGTGCCACGGACACCCGAAAGTTCGGTACGGACCCGAACGTTACAGTCCGGGTTCGCTCAACACTAGTGGCAATGACACGTGGCACTGATGATAGGTCAGGTGGCACTGACACTGATGCTAGGTCAGGTGGCACTTTATGACATGTAGCACTTTGATGACACGTGACACTTGATGGCACTGATAGCTGGCACCGATATGTGGCACTGATATGTGGCACTGACAGGTGGCACTGGCAGATGGCCCTGATATGTGGCACTGACAGGTGGTACTGACAGGTGGCACTATGATGGGCACAGTTTATGGGCACAGTAAGTGTTTCTTTCCACTGGGCAACGGCAGCAGGGATCGATCAATCTCTCCTCACACAGCGGTGTCTGTGTGAGGAGAGAAGGCAGGCAACAAGAGATGATCTCATATGTTTACATTTGAGATCATCTCTCATTGGGCCCGCCGATCACGTGGTAAACGGCCGCTGTGATTGGCCATTTACCACGATCTGTGATTGGCTGTGTCCAAGGGACACAGCGATCACAGATATTCCCGGCTGCGCCATGGACGTCCGCCGGGCAATTGGGATCCGCACTGTAGCTGTCTTTCGGCTATAGCGCGGATCTGAACTGGTTAATGGCTGACTAATAGGATCACTACTTGCCTGTCAGTTAAGGAGCCAAAAAAAAAAGAAAGTCAATGTACCTGCGTCTCCTGTAGGGGCCGGGCTGACTTTGTTTTTTTCTTTCTTCTTAGCCAGCGGTGAGGCGGCGCCCAAGCGCCCCTTATAGACTGGCCGCCCTGGCTGCCAGAGTACATGAGCATGGATGGAGGAATCTACAATTTCATGGATTGAGGAAATCTATAAGGCTAACTTTAGACTTGCTAAGGGAAAATTCCTTTGCGAAGTTCAATTTACATTGCAAATTGAACAGCATATTTGCCTTTATTGAATCAAGCCCAATGTTTTTAAAATTTTTAAGATACACTAGTAAGGTTATCTACAACAAGTTGATCTTTTTTATAAGCATATGTATATGGATGTAACTGAAAAGAATATGCAGTGCCTTTAAAGTGATTGTAAAGGTTTGTTTTTGTTGTTTTTTTAAATAATAAATATGTTACCTGCTGTTAAGAGCGGCCCAATCCTCCTTTTCTGGGATCTTGGTGCTCCTGACTCCTCCTCTTGATCGGGTGCTCCACGGAGAGCCGCTTTTCATGGGGGCACCCCTGCGGATGTGCTTTCGAGTCCCGCTGCTGCGCCCATTGACACAGACAGCTGGACTCGGCCCCGACTCCCATGTCACTGGATTTGATTGACAGCAGTGGGAGCCAATGGCTCCTGCTGCTATCAATCTTTCCAATGAGGACCCAAGACAGCAGCTGGAGCTGCTAGGCTTGTGCTCATCACTGAAACGATCGGGTTTAGTTAAGAAAAAGGGGGGCTCAGGGTGGGGCAGCTGTAGCACAGAAGGGTTTTCACATTAATGCATATAATGGGAGGAGGACATCATCTATGCCAACAGAAGACCTGAGTTAGTCTTTTGGGGAAGGTACATTGATGACATCCTCCTATGGGATGGTGACATGAGGTCATTGGAGATGTTCATGGACCAACTTAATAGTAATAAACTAGGTATATCTCTGCAATATGAGGCTAGCCAAATTTTCTTGACCTTAATATTGAGATCAGGAAAGGTTCTCTTATTACCTTAATATACTTTAAGAGTACCGATCGGAATGGCTTTATTGGGCAAGGGAGTTGTCTTCATCCCACATGGTTAAGATCTGTTTCCAAGCGCCAGTCCATCTGTCTAAGGCGGAATTGTACCACAAGGAAGAATTTCTTGATCAAGCTTCAATTCTACTAACAAGATTTATAGACAATTGGTATAGATCTGAGGAATTAGATATCATCATCACTGAAGTGGGAAACATGGACAGAGGAGTTATTTTGGGAGGTTTATCAAAACCCAGGATAAATCAGAAGGACCACAGCTTTTCATTTTTGACTACATATTCCCACCAATATTATTCCATCAAAAGGATTATGTCTAAGCACTGGGGGATATTGAAAAATGATAGGCTGTTGGATCCGATACTTCCTGACCACCCACAAGTAATTTTTAGGATGTTCCACCCTTAAGGATACATGTTGCACCCAATGTTTTGGATGCTTCAAGCAGGGTTTCCTTTTTTCAAAAATTAAAGGGATTTTTCCAGTGCCGGAAATGTGCCATTTGCACAAAGTTCAGTACAAATTAGGTCACATGTCACTTCTAGGGTTTATGATATTAATACCTTTGTTATCTGACCGTCTAAAAATGTGTTCTACATTTTGATTTGTCCGTGCGGCTTACAATATGTCGGCCGCACTATTAAGCCTCATACACACCGGCGTTTTTACAGCCCCTTTTTTAAGCTGTTTTTACAGCTTAAAAATGCCTCTCCGTGTTATTCAATACCCTCATACACACGCTGACTTTTGAGCTGTAAGTGGCATAGGCATTTTTAAGCTGTAAAAAACCCATGACCAGCGCTTCCGGAAGTTACAGCGATATAGCTGTTTTGACGCTGAGCCGGCAAAATGTTAAAAAACGCGGCTTAACGTTGTATACAAGGCTTTAAGCCTCATCAGGAATTTCTCTGCCTCTATTCAAAATCAATGTAACCAATTGTTACCAATGTAATCAATCAAACGCAAATTTTTTTTTTTTTTTTTTGCGGGTTGTTCTCCTTCAAGATCCTCAGGACACACTGTGACATCATAGGGGGCGGGGCTTTCAGATTACATCAGCGGGTAGCCCCGCCCCATGCCAATATAAGTCACTGCAGAGCACGGAGACAGCATTAGTGGGGAGATAGCGTTGTGTCAACATGGGAAGAAGAGCAGAGGGAGAAGACAGCGGTAAAAGAGCAGAAGACGGAGCAGAAGATAGAATACCCCTCAGAAGAAAGAAGGTCCTGCAAAAGAGCAGAAGAAAGAAGACGCCAGAGAGGGAGAAGAGCCAGAGAGGGGAGAAGATGCCGGAGATGATTTCATAAAATATTTTAAAAAGCTGTGTAGTGTGTTTTTTTAGGTGAATGGGTAGGGGTACGATGTACCCCATACTCATTCACATAGAGTGAGGGGCCGGGATCTGGGGGCCCCCTTGTTAAAGAGGGCTTCCAAATTCTGATAAGCCCCTGCCCACAGACCTTGGCAACCAATGGCCAGGGTTGTCAGGAAGAGGCCCTTGTCCTCATCAACATGCAAAGCACCCACCCCCCATGTTGAGGGCATACGGCCTGGTATGGTCCAGAAGGGGGGTTGCTCGCTCGTCCCCACCCCCTTTCCTGGCCTGCCAGGCTGCGTGCTTAGATAAGGGTCAGGTATAGATTTTGGGGGGACTCTATGCCATTTTATGGGGGTACCCCTTAAAATCCATACCAGACAAAAAATTTTTTTTCATTTTTTGCAGGGGGGGGGGTTCCCCTTCAAGATCCTCGGCACACAAGTCGCACCACAAGTCGGATCATCATCCCATAGGGAACCATTGATTTTGAATAGAGGCAGAGAAACGCTGCTGAAAAACGCGCATTGACACCAATGCAAAACGCTGATAAAATCAGGGTTTTTTTTCCTGGTATCGGTACCGACGTTACAGCTCGTTTTTTTACACACCCTTGTGTATGAGGCCTTAGAACCATGAATGTTAGGATCAAGGAACATGTAGCAAACATATAAAAGGGGTTTCCCAAACATAGCGTCTCCAGGCACTATTTGGAATGTCATAATAAAAATCCAGTGAGCACTACCTTTATCGCTATTGATATGTTCACGGCCCATTGGAGGGGGAGTTTTGTGAGGAGGCAGATCTTGCGTATGGAGGCCCGCTGGAATTTTGATTTAAAATGTTATGTCCCCTTTGGATTGAATGTAGATTGGGACATGAACTGTTTTATTAACAATGGATAGAATTCAATCTTGTTTCTCTCCTTTTTTTATCATTAATTTTAATTCTGCATACTTTATTTAAATATATTTCTATATTCTGTTTTTATTATTAGTGAATGTTCTGCAGTTTGTGAGGTGTCCAATAGGTGGGGTGGTCTTCACATGCTGAATGCTCCTCATAGGGTCTTAATGATAGTTTTGATCGAGTCCACTATGTGTATATTTTTATCCGTTTTTTTGTAATTATGCAAACCTCTGTTTAGATTCAATATTGGGGAACCTCCAATAATGTGAAAATTGTGTCCCGTTTGTTAGTTGTCCACTTGGTTGAGCATATGTAAGCCTGTATGTGTCTCTTGCTATCCACCTCCAGATATATACAGCTTTTTTATTTCCTGCTTCCTCCCAATGGAACTAAATAGCGGTCACGTGATGCGTTCCAGTCGTCAACTTCCGTGATCTTCGAGAAGTATTTAAATAGCCGTGCTTGTGTCAGAAGGCCACGCCTCTGACGATGTCCTATTGAATGAAACGCGTTAGTCGGCCCCAGGAGACACAAGCACGCTGAGAGCCGCAGCATTATATGAAATTTTACCACTGTTCTTTTCTTACTTGATGTAAGTACAATCTTAATACATTGTTGGAAAATCACGTATGGGCCTCTCTGTGTGCTGCAGCATTACTCTTTTATTGGTGACATCATGCCTATGAATGGAGGAGGTACATGAGGGAGCGCCAGAAATCTATCCCCTATTTTATAGAGACGATAACTTTTGCGCAAACCAATCAATACACCCTTATTGCAATTTTTTTTTACTAAAAATATGTAGCAGAATACATATCGGCCTAAACTGATGAATAAATTAGTTTTTTTACATTTTTTTTGGAAATGTTTTGGGTGGAACTCCCCTTTAACCACTTCAGCCCCGGAAGGATTTCCCAGTTTAGGAGCACTATTTGCAATTCGGCACTGCGTCATTTTAACTGAGAATTTGCGTCCTTTTTTTCCCACAAATAGAGCTTTCTTTTGGTGGTATTTGATCCCCTCTGTTTCATTTCTGATCACCGCTATAAATAAAAAATAAATAAATATGCCCCCAGTTTGGCCAACCTCTTCATGGCCAAGTGGGAGGAGGACGTCATCGATTCCCAGAGGAGACCTGAGTTGGTCTTCTGGGTACGCTATATCGATGACGTCCTCCTCCTATGGAGTGGTGACCAGACCTCCCTTCTGGAATATGTAGATTCCCTCAACATCAATGACAGGGGGATAAAACTAAACTTTGAATATAGCCAGACCAGTGTCAACTTCTTAGATTTATCCATCAAACTGGAGGAAGGGAGGATGACCACCTCCACATATTTTAAGCCAACTGACCGTAACTCCTTCATTTCCAGGGACAGCTGTCATCATAGACCCTGGATTGAGGGAGTTCCCAAGAGCCAGTTGTTACGTATTAGGAGAAATTGCTCCAGCCTGAGTGACTATGATGCGCAGGCGGAAACCCTTTTGGGACGGTTCGTGGAAAAAGGGTATGATGAGGTCCACTTGCGCACCACTGCTATGGCCATTAGGAGTATGGACAGGGGGCAATTGCTGGTACAAAGGGAAAAATCCAAAGACCAGGGGGCAGATCAGAGCCGCCAATTTGCCTTTGTTACCTGTTTTTCTACCCAACACAAGGCTGTCAGGAACGTATTTCAAAAACATTGGCATATTTTGCAGAATGACCCTGTTTTGCAATCGGCATTGCCCGCTCGTCCCGTGATAACTTATAGAGGAGTACCATCACTGAAAAGAAAAATTGTACACAATATGATGGATCCCCCTCTCAGAAGTATCCCTTTCTACCACAACTTGAAACGTTTTTTCAAATGTGGTCAATGCCAAGTTTGTCAAGTTAACACACTCCGGACAAGAAAAACATTAGAATTCTCCTCTACAGTAACTAAAAAAGGATATAATATTGACTCTCTTGTCACTTGTCGAACTAATCATGTAGTCTATTTACTTCAGTGCCCCTGTGGCCTTCAGTACGTTGGCAGAACAACGAGGTCTTTGAATATTAGATTGGGAGAACATTTAGCCAACATACGCAAAGGTTACCCCAATCATAGTGTTTCTCGACACTACGATCGAGTTCATGCACGTAATCCTGAGGGAACTCTTTTTGTGGGGATCGATAGCCTGGTTCCAAACTGGAGAGGTAGCCTCAAAGTGAGGGAACTCTCCAGAATGGAAACCAGGTGGATTTTCCTTTTGAGGAGCCTTTCGCCCTTAGGATTAAACATTGACCTGGATGTCAACTGTTTCATTGACAACTCTTGAATAGCTTTACACCTCTCGCCCTCCCCCCACTCTTTTTTCATTTCTGAATATCTAAACTAGGACCTTTCCCCCAATATATGGCACCCCCCCTCTAAGGAAGGGAGAGGGCCTTGCTGGGATAAGGACTATAATATCTGTCTAGGTTAGGGTAGGCCCGCAGGGTTGTAGATTTATATATGAGTCCACTGATGGATTAAAAAATACTTTTTCGTAATGAGGGAGATATTTCATAGTACTGTTACTCTTAGAATGGGTTCACCTAGGACCCAATTGGTACCCTTTAGGGGTTGCCTTCTTATATTTCAGTTATAGTTTATACACTTAGCTGTTGGGTGACTTTATACTTTTGATTCACTTGATTTTGTTTGGGCCATATCACAACGAGAGTTTTGGGGGGTAGTCTCTCCTCCCCCCCTCCCATTGTTAGCAGTGCGTACTGCCTTCAATATGATAGCCTCTGTGACTTTGGCACTAGGTGATCATTATTATTAATTTTTCCCATGGGAGCTTTTTGAATTTTTTGTCTATCATGACTTTATTTTATTTTTTGAGTTGTTGTCTTTTCTGTGGTCGTTTTCGAGTTATTTTTTTGAAAATATTTTTCCTTCTCTGAAGTTGAGGATAAGGTTATATTGGATTTCATGTATAATATGAGGTCCGTTTGAGGAGGAGTTTTCTTTCTCCCTGTTCGCTTTTTATCCTTACCTTTTTGTCCCCATTTCGGCTGTTTTTTACCTTTGTGCGGATGTTACTATTTTTCAACGCTTCATTTTTTCATGATTCATTTTTAAACAAATAGTATATGTTCTAAACGGACATGTTTCCGGTATTTTTTGGCCAACGCGGGGTGCTCTTGAGTTTTTTGCTCTAACAGCTAGGATCAAGGGTTAACCTACTTTCCGTTTTTTCTCATTCAGTGTCACTTATCCGCTGGGGGGGTTGTTGACATTACATATCCCACCAACTTCCGGCCCGGGCGCTGTAGGACGCGTTGAGCTGACGTTCGTCTGGAACGCAAGCTAACACGACTTCCGGCTAGCATAGCTGGAGGCTCGTGGCGATGAGGTCACTGCGCACGTTCGGACGCACCTGTGCTGATACAGGTAGGGTGGGAGGAACGTGAGTACACGCCCCCGAAACTAACGATGTGATTGGCTTGCGGTGACAACAGGAAATGTATGTAAAGCGGTGAAGCGGGACAGCCTCCATGCCCCGGAAGACGCCCGTTGGCGACGAAATCGATAGGGCAGAGCGTTGTCCTGCTACCACCGCTGATGTGACTGATGTGATTCGTTGTGCAGCTGTACTTTTAAAGACATGTGAGTGTTACTATTTTATTAAAGTCTTTTGTTTAAACGTTACTACGCTATTGGTTCATATTTTCTTTGGGCATCTGAGGTTACCCGAGACAGTTCGTGGCGGGTTGCACCCCCTGAATTCTGACCAGTGTGACCCGGAAAAAGTGTATGCTCCAGAGGGAGATCTTGGACCCCTCGTTTGGACCAAGGGACCCAGGCGACTCAGTGCAGCGAGAAGGAGATCCTGTGAGGGAAGTTCGGTGTGACCCTGTGGAGGTCTTGAACCACACAGGCTACTCCTGACCCCCTGTAATAAGGGGTCCAGTAGATCCGGTAAGGAGACAACCTAACTGTGGTGGAGGTCCTCTCACTTTCTGGTGGCGTGGAATATATCGATCTATCCAGTTTTTGGGAAATCGTCATTAGAACATCTTTTTCTTTCACGATTGCACTGTGTTGTTTATTCACTACTATGGACTTGGGCACTTGGACATTTAACTGGAGTTAAAATTGTTATTTTGGCACTGCATCTCATTAACAGTGTCACACTGTTCTTTCTATATATTTTTCATACATTGGGAGATTTCACACATTGTTTGTATTTGTTATATTTACACAAGCGCACTTTGTTTAGGTATTGCATATTTATTAGGTGTAGGATTCACACTTAAATATTGTTGCGGCTGTGTTAAGGATTATTTTCGACACATACCTGGGGGTTAGCGCAGTCTATTTCCATATACAAATAAAAAAAGAGCGACAATTTTGCAAAAAATAACAGTTTTTCTTTTTCTAAAATACAAATCCAAAAAACTATATAAAAAATTTTTTTTTCATCGGTTTTGGCCAATTTATATTCTTCCTCATATTTTTGGTTAAAAAAATCGCGCAAAAGTTTCTGCATTTACGGATGCTGAGAATTAATTTCTGGGGTTTTTATTTATTTTTTGTTTTTTTACTAGTAATGGCGGCGATCTGCGATTCTTAGCACTACTGCAAGCGAACATGTCTGTCCATTTTGACACTTTTTTGGGACCATTGGCATTTATACAGTGATCAATGCTATAAAAATGCACTGATTACTGTGTAAATGCCATTGGCAGTGAAGGGGTTAACCTGGAGGGGGCACTCTAAGGGTTAACTGTGTTCACTCAGTGTGTTCTAACTGTAGGGCTGGGCTGGCAGGGGGAGGGGAGTGATCACGGCTTCCATATACAGGAACCCTGTGATCACAGCCCTTCCTCCTATGAGAGCGGAGATCCGTGTTTACATACACGGACCTCCATTCTTTCACTGCTGGGGGGGGGCCCATCCGGGTAGCCGGCGGCGATCGAGTCTGCCCTATCCTCTGCCTGGACCCCCCCCCCCCCGGACACAGTGAGCGCGCACGCTCACAATGCTAGTTATCGCGGCCGACGTCAGGTGATGGTGGTTCGCAATATCGAGCCATCTTGCCACCGTCACGCTGCGGCGGGCGGGCGGCAACTGGTTAAACAGAACCTTCATAACAGGACCAATAGGTATTCTTTGTAGGTGGTTGTAAACTTTTATGTGTGCCCATTGAAGTGACTAGCCTCAGGTTATATGCAGAAATGAAACACATCCTACTACATAAGTTGTACATGTTTATCTGCAGCCCCTGCTCTAAGCCTTCTAAAACGTAGAGATCAATGGCTATTACTCAGCTCTAGAAGACAAGGGTGAGGATATGATGTGACAGCCTCAAACTGCAGTTTTGAAAATACTGAAAATATTTTGAAATCACATTAAAATAATAAACTGTATAGGGAGATTTTAGTGATTGGATTTACATATACGTAAAAAGCAGGGGAAAAAAAACATGGTAAAATCATGCCAATTGAAGGTCAGAAAAGTGTAATTGTCAGCTGTATACCGTTCAGTCTTTGTGGGGATGGAAGGCAATAGAACAAAGCGGTAAAATAAGCAGATTATTGTAACACTTATGTGTGGTTGGGCTTAGTGATCTGCCATCAACAGCTACAACTACAGCTCAGATCACACAAAGTACTTGTAACCACCCGCTGTATAGACTGTTTTATAGACAGGTACAAACTGAGAACTACAAAATGCGAAGCTTGCCTCTGGATAAAAAAATGTTAATTTATTCAATCTGTTTTTAGGAGAAGGCCAGCATTACGTTAATAGCTCTTGACTTTTTGCCTCTGACTACGCTTGTAAGTGTCACATTTCTGTTTCACATTAGGCAACTGTAGAACGTTTTTTTCACTTCAAACACCACCTCTTTGATGCAATATCTTGATATATGTGGTTAGAGGAACTTCCTAGGAACATTTCCACAATCAGGAAGTACGTGGACTCGCTCACATTTGGCATTCCAGAACAGTGGCTCTTATTATCCAAGCAACCCCAAACATGTGGAGCATTTTAATTCCTATCTTAATCTAATTCCACAGCATGCTGATTACGGTGAGAAAAAATTGTGTTATTCTAAACATTTTCCTTTCTCCATTTAGTAGCGGTATGAGTAAGCCATGCCTTAATAATGTTAAATGAAAATCTCAAGAAGGATTCAGAACCACTAACTCAAACTGTAGATACAGTACATAGGAATGGCTGAGTAGAAACTCACATCTCAGGAGCAAAACTCCATATTCCCAGACCATTAAAGTAGAATTAAACCCTAACTGGATGATATTTTGTTTGCTAAAGTACTTTCAGGACAGGGTACACTGAAACACCATAATTTGTAAAAAGATCAGGTGTTTATTAACAATGCAGATCAATGCAGATAAAAGGGCCTAAAATAGGCACAGACTAAACAGATATGTACAAAAGATTTGGACCAAAAAGACAGTACAAGACATAACATAAACTAGGCAGATACATATAGTGTGATGATAGGCCTCCTGGGGTTGGAAAAGAACTGTGAAACATCCAATGCGTTTCGAGATAATTAAACCCAATAAGTTCTTCTTGAGGGATGTTCAAAGTAATACAGGAGGAATTTGTGTTAGACAGGGTAGACCAAGTGTATCACCATATAGCCCTCCTGGGAGTGGAGGGAAGTAGATCTCACAAAAAATTGTGAAATAGGGTATACTGGTAGCAACAACAGTTAAAATGTTTTTCATGAAGCTGGCTGGACCCTGGCTGGGTACAGCTTGCTGGACCCAAAGCAGCATGGCTTTACTGAGGGCAGATCGTGCAAGACAAATCTGATTGAATTCTTTGACTATATTACCAGTGTTTTGGACCAGGGTGCTGTGGACATAGCGTATCTTGATTTCAGCAAGGCATTTGACACAGTTCCACATAATGATCTAATACAAAAGTTGTACAAGCTCGGACTTAACCCTTGGGTGGTTCAGTGGATATGCAGTTGGCTAAAGCAATGGTTCTCAACCCTGTCCTCAAGTACCCCCTACATGCCATGTTTTGGGAATTTCCCTTAGATAAATCAGCTGTCCAAAATACAAAGCCATTGACTCTGATTTAAAGCACATGTGCAAGCTAAAGGAAAACCTGAAAACATGGCCTGTTGGGGGTACTTGAGGACAGGGTTGAGAACCACTGGGCTAAAGGATAGATCCCAGAGTGTGGTTGTAAAAGGGGTTCACTCAGAACAGAGACCAGTCACTAGTGGGGTACCACAGGGCTCTGTATTGGGTCCTGTTCTATTTAATCTTTATGTAAGTGATATAACTAAAGGTTTGTTGGGCAAGGTATGTCTCTTTGCTGATGATACAAAGGTGTGTAATAGGGCTGATATCCCTGGAGGTGTCTGTAACATGGAACATGATTTGGCATTGCTGGAAGATTGGTCAAAGCAGTGGAGACTGCAGTTCAATATTTCTAAATGTAAAATAATGCATCTAGGGAAAAAGAATCCCCTTAGAGAGTACAGCATTGGGGATACAGTGTTGTGGAAACATAGTAGTCGTTTCTCTGTATGGAACGGGTTGTTTGGAAATCAATATAGTGAATGTATTTCTAATTTATCTTGTCCTGGGTTATGTCTCGGGACACCATGGGGTGATCACTGACCAGAGACAAGACTCACTTGGGGAAAATGTTGGTGTGAGACCCTAGATAGGAAATCGGGTCACCAAGAGTTGGGACAGGAGTTCATGGGGGTTGTCCGGTACAAAAGT
>BLSH010428867.1:973922-991139 GCA_018402905.1 Glandirana rugosa | reverse complement strand
AACACGGATCGACCGACCGACCGACCGACCGTCGGGGAATGAAGTCCTGGGTAGCGGTGAGCGTTGGCCGCGCAACGTGGGAGAACGGCTCGTGGGTATCGACCGAAGATCGGACCAGGTGCAGACGAGGACACTGGGCATGCCTACCACTCTTGTACGCGAACCAACCGAACTCGACTATTATCCGTGTAACCGAGAGAAATACAAGGCCTGCATGAAGGGTCCGTCTTGGGATCACCGATGTCAGGCTCCACCGTCCCACCGGCGTGTCAACAACAAGGACCGGGGACGGAGTTGTCTGTAGATTACCGGCATGTTTCTATGGCTCGGCCATTAGATGTCTGTTGAGGCAGGGGCCAGGAACAACAACTGTGCGGCCACCCTGCCACCTCGGACTGTAGCCACTAGGGTTCTGCCTGGGAAGTACGTCCGGAACATAAAGAGAGCCAATGTGCCTATTATCAGCTCAAGCCAACCAAGCGCATGTTCTCACCATCCGTACGGGTCACAGGAGCAGACGTGGACCAGGCTAGAAGCCAGCTATGGGTGCTCGGCAAGAGGGTGCAACGCGCCGGTTGCGAGTGGCGATGGGTCCTGAAGTAAGGGGCTGCCAGCCAGCCAGCCAGCCAGCTAGGCACAAACCAACTGTTGGCATAATGAAAAAAACCCTTGCCCCCACCCCATATAAGAAACCACTCTTATAACCATTTACTTGGAAAGGGCAAGGCCACAGCTTTATTTAAAATCCAACACAGAACATGTGAACACTTTAAACCAGTGCCAGTCACAGTTGTACTGTGAGCATGCTTTAACATTAACTAGTTGAATTCCAAAAGGGGGCCTGTCCTTACCATAAGTGCTGGACAGACAGCCTACTTCCAATTTCCAATCTGTGATAAACCATCCAAAAACGGGGCGGGAGGGTGGGCAGCTCTTCCAGCCACATTTTCTTTAAAAGGGCCAGAATTCCCTGGGGCAGTACTTTTACTGAGCTCAGGTCCAACCCATCCCCCGTGACTTTATCCAATCTTGTTTGACCACTCACAAAATGCTTACGCCCAGCTCCTGGCCATGCCCCCATCAGTCAAGGCTCTCTTTCCCTAAAGGGGCTAAAGAGGCCTTCATGGGGGTTATTTACTAAAGGCAAATCCTCTGTGCACTACAAGTGCACTTGGAAGTGCAGTCGCTGTAGTTCTAAGGGGGACGTGCAAGGACAATAAAAGCTGCATTTTTGCTTGCCTGTGATTGGATGATAGAAATCAGCAGAACTCCCCCTCATTTCAGATCTTCCCCTCAGATCTACAGCAACTGCACTTCCAAGTGCACTTGTAATGCACAGTGGATTTCCCTTTAGTAAATCAACCCCTTTGTCTCATAAACAATTACTGTGGCTTTTTTCCCACAAAGTACTGTTTTCACCTTTTTTATATCCCTTTTTGCATTTTAGTGATGCTGACCTGATACAACTTTTTTTAGCCACCCCCTGTCTACATGCACTCACTCTCACATTGGCTGTATGTAATTGCAATGGTCTGAGCGTGAGTAAACCATATCTGGGAAATATGCATCAGCATGGCCCCTTGTAGTCTCCAATTGGTATGCATATGTGTCATCCTCGATACTGGAGTTATGAGTTGTATATGTCATGCGTTTATCCTTTTATGTTTGTGAGTATGCTTTTGGTGGTTTTTAAATAAAATTTCTAAGGTGTCTAAGGTAATGCACTAGGCATTTGCACCCTCTTTTTTTCTGTTTATACTAAATTATATTTATGATTTATTTCTTTTTTTTGTATTTTATCGTGAGTGTACTAATACTGTTTTTATTATATTATCTTTATTGTATTTTAGCATGAATCGATCCCATGTTCTAAAAACAGACTTTTTCTAACTTGTAATATTATTTCTCCAGAACGGCATGAATTCCTTTCACGTTTCTGAACATCCCAGAAAGCCAAGGCCAAGCTGAAGAAGTGCTGAGTGCATTTCTATGGTCTTCACAAAGGACCATATTGTGCGTGGAATAGGCAGTGTCCCTGCAGACGGCACTAAATCAAACTCATTAATAGCCCATCGCTCAAACAGCTTCTGACAACTCATACTGATAGCATCAGTTGAAGTAAACTGAAACAGTGGCAGCAGAGAAGGCTGATTGCTGCTGACAAACCATGGCAGCACCATCTGCAGAGTCTCAAGAACTAGAGGCTGCCATTACCAAAAACTCCTGAAAGTCCAAAAGGTGACTCCAAACAAAGAGACCTTTAATGGTCCGGACAATAAAGGGTCCATAGACCTTTCAGGTTGTCTGATGACTGTCATAATTAGATATAGGTGGAAACAACCAAGCTTTATAGTAAAACATTAAACCCATTGATAAATCATCTTCATCTCATGGCAGACAATTCTGGGTTTGTTTAAAGTTACCGAGAATGTTTTACTACTGGTCTGACTGCGCAATGTTACAGCCACATGTGGAGCTGTGTGGAAAAACTCATTTGTTATATAGAAACATATCAACAATTATAATGAGTTTTTGGGCCACCGGGAAATCCATGGCTAGTTTCAATGTGTGTACCAAATATGTCACTTTAAGAATAATAAAAAGTGCGGATGTCCTTTTAGACAATTATTTAACATAATAAAATATATGAAGCACTAAATTTTTTCAACAGAGAACAAAAAGACACAAGATGTAAACAACATCATTTTCATAATCTAGTTTATAGAAGGTCTTAATATCTTGAATGGATGAAAATGTAAACTTTAAGGGGATTATTGTGAGATAGTTGGAGGGCAGCTGGTAAGCTAAGTTGCATGCTCTGCAGCACTGGGGCCCTTTGTTCAATCGCCTCTTACTAAGGGCAATATCTATACGGAGTCTACGGTATTCTCTCTATGTTTGGCTCTGGGTATTCTGCTTTCCTTGCAAGCCCCAAAAACATCCAGCAATTTAAAGTGGTTGTAAACCCTTACATACAGTATACCCAGTGAAGCGATTGGTCTCAGGTGGTGTACAGAGATTAATCAAATCCTCCTACATAAGTTATACCTGTTTATATGCAGCCCTCTTTTCTCTACAGCCTTCTAAAGCACACATTTTACATAGCATTTCCAAGCTCTAGCAGGCAGGAGGGAGGGATCTGGAGTCACACACTGTAGAGCATAGAGCACAGAGCTCAGTGTAATCTGAGATGTGAGTGGAGGCAATGAACCCTCTTCTACACAGTAGTGAAACATGACAGACTGTGCAGTAGAGTAGGGGCGAGGCCACCCCCTTTGATGGTATATACTGTCAGAAGTGACTCATGCAGATAGCATAGGGAAGAGATAGCAGACAGGAATCACACTAGGTGTTTTTAAATGTGGCAAGTGCATACTATAGATGGATATTTTCTGTTCATTTTTCATGCCCCCACTTATCACTCATTATGTGAACGGTTACCAATAGGATGTACTGTAAAAATAAGATTTCCTAGTTGTAATTGATCACATACTGGACTTGACTTACTAATGAACAAGGGCAGGGCTAAATCACTATGGTACAATTACATCACAGGGCCACATAAACACAGGAATATACGCGTTTGTAGTGAATGCAATCCCTAAACCCATATAGCCAATCACTGATGTTCAATGCGTTTGGTTCGTTCCTAGTTTGCCATGCATGTTGAGCATCCAAAAAATTCAGCTTGGGTGCCTTCTGTACCGATAAAGTGGAGTAAGGCACGCATATATCAACATTTTACCTGAAAATTAAAGAAGAAAAAAAAAAATTGTGACCATCTTCCTAAGCAATGAAATGCACATGCATCAAGCAAAGTAGTAGGCCTGGAAGACCCATGCTGCCATGGGTAAAAGGCAATGTATTCTTTATTAGGTACACCTTGCTAGTACTAGGTTGGACCTCCTTTTGCCTTCAGAGCTGCCTTAAAGTGATTGTAAAATCTTGTTTTTTGTTTTTAATATCAAACATGTTATACTTACCTGCTCTGTGCAGTGGACTTGCACAGAGCTGCCCTGATCCTCCTCTTCTCGGGTCCCTCTTAGTTGCTCCTGGCCCATTCTCCTGTCGAGTGCCCCTGCAGCAAGCAGCTTGTTATGGGGGCACCCGAGCCGAGCTGCAGCTCTGTGTGTCCATTTAGTTCAACCCCTCGCTCTTCTGATTGGCTAACTGACTTTGATAAACAACAGCAGGAGCCAATGGCAGAGGGAGAGTCCCGGAAGGGACTCGTGGACATTGGTGGATAAAGATAAGGCTCAGGTAAGTTTTAGGGGAGCTGCTATAGAATGCATTAAGATAAAAAAACTTCTGACTTTACAACCCCTTTAATTCTTTGTGGCATAGATTTAACAAGGTGTTGGAAACATTCCTCCAAGATTTTGCTCCATAGTGAGCTGATAGCATCACGCAGTTGCTACAGATTGGTCGGCTTCCCATCCATGACGCAAATCTCCCGTTCCACCACATCCCAAAGGTGCTCTGTTGGATGAGATCTGGTGACTGTGGAGACCATTGGAGTGCAGTGACCTCATTGTCATGTTCAAGAAACCAGTGGTGAGATGATTTGAGCTTTGTGACAATGGTGCATTATCCTGCTGGAAGGAGCCATCAGAAGATGGGGACACTGTAGTCATAAAGGGATGGACATGGTCAGCAATAATACTCAGGTAACTCCTGGCGTTTAACCACTTCAGCCCCGGAAGGATTTCCCACTTTAGGACCAGAGCACTTTTTGCGATTCAGCACTGCGTTGCTTTAACTGACAATTGCGCGGTCATGCGACGTTGAACCCACCTGTGTCACAGTCGAAGTCAAACGGACAAAACACATCTGACACAGCTACACGGCAACCTGGGATCAAGTGTGAGCTGGCGTGAACAGGGACATACGATCATTAGCCTGCTGGTCGTTTGTAGGAGCAGATATTGGTACGGACATGTGGTCATCCGATCTTCGGCACTCACCTGTCTTTGTACTGGCGTTACTAGCTATGTTTGTGAGTACTTTGTATTGGGGAAGTTTGGGATGAGGAATAAAGTGTATGTCTTTAAACGATAATGCACGATGTGGAGTATCCTTTATCTCTCCACTATTGGTGACGTGGTGATGTGCTGATAACATCGGTGGAAGTCAGAGATTCCATTGTCTATGTGGATAGCGGAGGAGCAGCTAAGGAGGATTTATTGAATATCAATCCTTACATGCATGTGTGCCGAGCATGAGAATGCGTGGCAACGAGCTCTGATGAGTGAATTTCCATGTGGGTGATGGTGTCTGATGTCTACCTCATGTTGTGATATATATAAAAAAAAGAAGATTTATTTATATAAAGGACTGTATGGACTTGGGAAGTCACTCTTCCTATTCACTATTTACCATTTTTTATGCTTAACCACTTCCCGCCCGGCGTATAGACAAATGACGTCTGGGCGGGTGGTTCATTATCCTGACTGGACATCTTTTGACGTCCTCAGGATAGGGGTGCGCATCGCAGCCATCGGTGGTGCCGTGGGTCAGTCTGACCCACCGCATTACCGTCCGAGGTAAAAGGCTTCCATCCGAAGCCTTTTACCATGTGATCAGCCGTGACCAATCACAGCTGATCACTGTGTAAATAGGAAGAGCAGTTTATTGGCTTTTCCTCTGCTCAGGTCTGCAGACCTGAGCAGCAGAGAGCCGATCGGCTGCTCGCCTGACAGGGGGGGGGGGGGCTGCGCTGAACATTTATTAGCGCAGCCACCCTCAGAATCACCCCACTGGACCACCAGGGAGCCGATCAGGACCACCAGGGAGTCCCCCCCTGGACATCGCAAGGAGGCCGCCCAGGACCACCAGGGAGCCCCCACTAGACCACCAGGTAAGGGCAATATAGTGCACTGTAGGGATGGCACTGTGCCCCAGACATATGATGTCTGCCAGTGCCATCCCTAACAGTGCTTGTTGCACCAGTGCCCACCACTGCCACCTATCAGTGACCACCTGTGACACCTATCAGTGCCCACCTGTGCCACCTAAAGGTGCCCACCCGTGCCACCTAAAAGTGCCACCTATCAGTGCCCAGTGCCACTTATCAGTGCCGCCTATAAGTGTCCATCAGTGTCGCATATCAGTGCCACATATCAGTGTTGCTTGTCAGTGCCGCCCATCAGTGCTGCATATGTGCCCCATCATCAGTGCAACCTTATCAGTGCCACCTCATCAGTGCCAATCTGTACTGCCTCCTCAGTGCCTGTCAGTCTAGCCTCATCAGTGCCCATCAGTGTAGCCACATCAGTGCCCATCAGTTAAGGAGAAAATGTACTTTATACAAAGTTTTGTGACAGAAACAAAGAAAAATCTTAGTTTTTTTTCAAAATTTTCGGTCTTTTTTTTTTTTTATAGTGCAAAAAATAAAAACTGCAGGAGTTATCAAATACCACCAAAAGAAAGCTCTATTTGTGGGAACAAAATGATAAAAAACTTTGTTTGGGTACAGTGTCGCACGGCCGCGCATTTCTCATTCAAATCGCAACAGCACTGAAAGGTGAAAATTGGTCTGGGCGGGAAGTGTTCTAAGTGCCTGGTATTGAAGTGGTTAAATGAGATGAATTAGCGCTACTTTGATCACACAGTATATTTAGCTTGAGTGATACATTGTTGAGGATGGATCCATGCTTTCATATTGTTTACATCAAATTCTGACTCTACCATCTGAATGTCGCAGCCGAAATTGAAACCAGGCAGCATTTTTCCAATATTCTATTGTGCAATTTTGGTGAGCCTGTGCGAATTGTAACCTCAGCTTTCGGTTCTTAGCTGGTAGGAGTGGCACCCCGTTTGGTCTTCTGCTGCTGTAGCCCATTTGCTTTAAGGTGCGATGTGTTGTGCATTCAGAGATAGTATTCTGCATACCTTGGTTGTAACGAGTGTTTATTTGAGTTACTGTTGCCTTTCTATCATCTGGAACCAGTCTGCCCTTTCTCCTCTGACCTCTGACATCAACAAGGCATTTTGCTCCACACAACTGCCGCTCACTGGATATTTTCTTTTTTTTGGACCATTCTCTGTAAGCTCTAGAGATGGTTGTGCATAAAAATCTCAGTAGATCAGCAGTTTTTGAAATACTCAGACCAGCCTGTCTGGCACCACCAACCATGCCACGTTTAAAGCTACTTAAATCCCCTTTCTCTCCATTTTGATGTTTGAACATCAGCAAGTCTTCTTCACCACATCTAGATGCCTAAATGCAATGAGTTGCTGCCACGTGATTGGCTGATTAGCAATTTGTGTTACCAAGAAATTGAACAGGTGTACCTAATAAAGTGACCAGTGAGTGTCTATACCAGCTTTTGGAACCTTTGGAAGCAGCCTATTGTTTGAACTTCTGTTAATGTGCACAAGATACAAGCATGCACAATACAATGCTTGCACCACTTGCTGTTAACCAAATCTCCTTACAAACCAGGGTTTTTTACAATCTCCCCCTGCCCCTTTTATCTTTTGCATCCTATTAACTTGTAGTAAAATGCAAGTTTTATCATAAATGTAAATGTAAACATTTTTATTGTAAAGTTGCCCTAAGGCTCAGTTCATACTTATACAAATTGGATGCAGGTTTCTCCGCATCCAATTCGCATGACAGGAGACTGTTACCGGCTCTCAATGGAGCCGGTTCACACATCTCCTGGACGGCCGTGGAGCACATTGCAGAAAGGTTCTGCGTCTTTGGCTCTGTTTAAGGTCCGAATTCAGGCAAAAATTCGGACCTGATTCGCCCCTGAAACAGTGAACAAGGACGCACCGGACCCCCTTCTGAGAGCCACTCCACAAATAGTGTGAACCCAGACTAAATGGTTTTTGCAGTTTATGTGCTGAAAGAACTGGGATAGGGTGAGGGTGAACCTTGGGATACTCTGAAAAACTTCTAACAAGCTTGACTCTAAAGCTGACCTGCTCCTTCAGGATGAGAACACCCTCTTCATTTATGAAGGATAACTAGATTCCAAACAGGGACTACCCAATAGGAGTATAGTCCTGGATGTACTCTAATGAGCTCCCCGTGAATATTTCAAGGAGAGAAAGTCTTCAGAGTGCACATGGCAGGTACTCACTGTGCCCCCAATACTTTAATGCTACCTGCAGTATCAGCCAGCTTTTTTACTTGCTGCATTAGACCTGTATTCTCTGAAGAACCTTCTGCATTAATTCAGGATGCTTAGGCCACCAGCTCTAACTGGAGCTGAGATCACAAATGGATTTCTTCAGTGATCCAAGTAGACTCCCAGGGATGCCTCAGCCCTCAGACTGGGTCTTATTCCCCCATGAACAAGAAGAGACAGCTATTCTAGGCCCCAGCCTATTTATACCCATCTCAGCCCCCTGCTGGCCACTCACTCTCATGACCAGGGATTGGCTGAAAAGGCATGAATATTCAAGGTCAGGGTCAACTCTCCCGCCCACTATTTCTCTGAGTTCAGTGGGATGCAGGTGAAAGTAGCTGAACCTGGACCAGCAGAAACTAGAACAGACACAAATATATGATTAATTCTCTCCCTGGTTACAGGGAGGCAAAAAACGAAATTTACCGAACACTAGTAGCCTACTGGGGGGCAATACAAAAGAATCAAAGTACTAGTTTGTTAGGGACACACGCGTATCATAGTAATGCATTTTTTATGCAATTTATATGAAACTGAATATTTTTAAGAGTTATTTGAATAATCAGCAATAATATTGTTTCTTGAAGTTGGGAAACTAAGAATATGCTGCCTGAATTTATTCAGCTTATCATTACAAAGAAATAGTGAATTCTTTCTGGACTACTCAGGAATTTGGAATTGAACCGCATATAACAGAGTACCACTCCTGCTGTGTATAAAAATGAAAATAACTTGAAACCATAGAACAACAGAGAGGCTCATTAATCACATTAATAAATGTCTGCATTGTATCAAGTGGGAATTCCAAACTGCTGATCAACAACACAAATGTTCTTTCTTTAGTTAAGTAAATGGTGAATAATTGAGATAAGGAAAGGGAAATTAAAATTCTGATGACTTTCAATGTTACCCACCCGTTAAATATTTTGCAATTAAAGTGGCCCAGGACACACATTTCACCTACATTCCACCTACTGGGGCTGATTTACTAGGTCTGTTCATAATAGCATGCATTATAACTAGAGTTGAGCGAACTTATGGATGTCCGGGTTCTGCTGCTTCGGCCGAACTTCGGGACAAAGTCCGGGTTCGGGTCCGGACAGAACCCGAACTTTGTCCCGGACCCCGAACCCCATTGAAATCAATGGGGACCCGAACTTTTAGGCACAAAAATGGCTGTAAAAAAGTCCTGGAAAGTCCTAGAGGTCTGCAAAAGGAAGGAAATGAGGGTAAGGGTGGGACAAGTGCCCTACAAAGAAATGGGGACAGGGGAATAACTAAAAGCATTTTAAAAAAAATAAAAACATAAAAAACTGTAGAAGCCATATAACTGTTCTAAAATCATCTTCAAACTGTGTCAAAAAAGTATAAATAAGCCGGGAGAACCCATATCACTGTTCTGCAAACATCTGGAAACTGTGTGTGTCACTTTATATAAAACCGGGACTAACTGAACTACTGTTCTGCAAACATCTGGAAGCTATGTGTGTCACTTTAAATAAAACCGGGACTACAGTCCGGGTTCGCTCAACACTAATTATAACGTGTTTTACAGCAACACGCTGTATACTGTATGTGTGCTGCCGTACATTGCCATTCATTGTCAAATGTTCCCCAATTCATATCTATAGGTCACTGCAACACACGTAGGTTGAGGTGCGTTGCCAGTCCCTTCAACATGAAAAGGCTGCCTAACACTTGCCCTTTCCTAGGGCATACACCAATGCCGCCTCATCTCTACCATTGTATTTGCCTTAGCACTAGAGCCTTTGCCATCTGCCATAACACCAGAAAAGGGGATTGGCGATATCAGTCTATGAACATAAAGTTTGCATGTTCACAAATAACACCACCATTTCCTTACCAATTCTCTTTACTCCCTACCTAATTTGCAACAGTTACTATTCACTTTTGGGTTCATCTTTGGCCTAAGGGTTAACCAACATAAATCTAACCCCCAAATATCTATCTATCCCCAACTTTGTTTTTGCAGCTTCAGTTATCCACTTCATGGCTGGGCAGAATTGTCGTACTTAAAATGACCCTTCTTCTCAAAATGTTATATCTTTTTAGAGCAGTGGTTCTCAACTCCGGTCCTCGGGACCCACCAACAGGCCAGATTTTAAGTATTACCTTGGGGAGATGCAGACTAGAATACTGCAATCACTGAGCAGCAAATGATATCACCTGTGATGCATTTAATTTATCCTGCAAACCTGACCTGTTAGTGGGTCCCGAGGACCGGAGTTGAGAACCACTGTTTTAGAGTTTTATCAATACAAATCTCAGCTCATATACTGTGTATATTACAACACACATTTCTCTTCTCTTCCAGGGCACAATGGTGGCCTTCAGTTCCTATTACTACCACAACTGGCCCGTCTTGCTCTCCTAACATGTTACATCAGGTTTTATTATTCTTTTATGGACATTACCATTGCACAACAAACAGATCGGTAACCCTATCCTTCGGCACTCTTTAAAAATGTGGGACAATATCAATTACTCTGGGAACTTGACATCTCCACCCTTAGCTACCATAGTATAGAATCCAGCTTTCCTTCCTGGGGTTGAAGAACCACACAGTTTCAATCCTTGAATGCATAGTGGTCAAAAACGCCTTTCGTTCTCCATCAGGTATTTTAGCCTTTGACATCTTCGATGAAAAAACACAAACTTTTTTCCTTGTTTCCACTATCCACAAGTAAAAAGCCATATAATACCATTCTCCCCAGGATTTCCTTTTCTGCAGTCATTAGGACTCTTTGAGCACCTTTGTCTTTGCAATCAACAAGGAAAAGGGGCCATTTCTGCTATCAATTGGTCATTATTGGAGTGCCAATGCCCCCCCCCCCATTTTACCTTATGTATCACAGAGGGAAAATGATCTCCATAAGCAGCTTGATCCATGAAACTGGGCTCACATTTGGAACATTGTAGCCCATTGCTCCATCAACTCAATGGCTTTTGAAGCTAAATATGAGGTTCTTTTTGTCTGGAACATGGTGCCCCAGAGAATAGCCAAGTTTGCTCAGTAAGTTCTTACTCCTTCTGGGGATACTATGAACCAGGTACGTTATTACATGCATGGTGGGACTGTCCCAAAATAAGACACTACTGGATAGGTGTATATTAAAGTACAACTAAAGGCAAAATACACATTTTAGTAAATCCTCATATAAATGCCTGAAAGTTACACATAGTAATAAACATAATAACTGAAATGGATATTTTCCTACCATATAGCTGCAATTGTGGTCTCTAATCCCCTCCACCAGTTCTCCTTTGCTGTATACTACTAGTGACTCTGTATCGCCCAAAAGAAACTACATTCCCCAGAGTCCTCCTGCCTTCTATCATACTAAGCATATTTTACATAGCACACACTCATCTGCCATTCAACAGCTGGGTATGTGGCTATGTAGAACAGCACAAGTCAGTACAGGTTATTTTCCACACAGATTTTTCTATTAATCTGTGTGCTTCTCTCTGCCTGTTCTCCTTTGGTAATTGGTAAACTAACAGAAGAAAAGACAAGCTAGGAGAAGCCTGTATAGACAGAGCAATGGGAGGGCAATGGGAGGGCTTAATGAGCTGATTGTGGGTGGAGCCTCGTTCTGATCTTCTGTGTAGAATGAAATGCCTGAACTTTCCATGAACTATATGAGCACCTCCCCCCCAGTGATGTCAGGGTGGCTCTTCAGAGAGGCAGCATGCAAAAGGGGACAACAGGCAATTAGAAAAAACAGGAAGCAATGTTGTCTCCTCATTAAGGGAAGTGCATATGAGAGCTTTCACCTGCAGGGGACAAGGTAGATATCTCAAAATCCTTACTGTTTTTTGCAAAACAACCAGTGAGATGTTTAACAGACTGTATAGTTACATAACATATTGATGTTTTCATTTTGACCTTAGTTCTACTTTAATTAATATATACTGTGCACTATTGGCCAGGTAAACCTCTTGGGAGGCCCTACTAAATATGAAACCTGAGGCTGTAAAAACACCTAATTGAAACCTGAGTGGTGTCCTCCATGGCTGTGTTTTGGGGCCAATACTGTTCAGTGTGTTTATTAACCTCCCTGGCGGTAATCCCGAGTGTGGCTCGGGGTGAAATTTCAGTACATTAACCCTGAGCCACACTCGGGATTGCATCACTGGATCCAAGGCAGCGTTACTCATCTTGTCTCCTGGATCCAGCGATGTCCCCCGCCGTGTCTGCGGGCTGTGTCCTCCGCCCGATGCCTCTGTGTGCCGGGCTCCGTTCCCTGTGAGCGTCGCTTCACACGGGGACAGAGACCGGCAGCAAATTCAAAAAGTGAAACACACAGTACACATACAGTACACAGTAATCTGTAAGATTATATTACTGTATGAAATCATTTCACATCCCCTTTGTCCGTAGTGGTTTCTCCAGAGCCCTGCATGCACTTTTGTATTATATATGCCATTCTTTCTGCCTGGAAACTTGAGAATGTCCATAGCAACCAAAAAGTGTCCCTTTACGTCAAAAGTGTTTTTTGATCAGCTAGAAAACACCGATAGTAAATAAGAATCATTTGCAGAATTGAGTGATACTGATTTTTGGGGAAATTCGTCATCAGACAGTGAAAGTGACGACAGCTACAATTCTGCAACTGAGCAAATTTCAGTGTTTTTGGTTTGATTACATTATTGAATAAATTGTATTACTATTACGTTATTATTTTTGATAATTATTTTTAGTTATTTATTATATTATAATTTATGATTTCATGTTTCAAACTTTTTCATACCCGGGATGTCTACTAAACTCTTGTTTGGACAGATTTAACTGAGTTCTTCCTAAGAATTACAGGCCTACAATATAAAACGCCAAATTTCCATGCAAAATAATGGTACCGCTTTCAGCACCAAAAATCTTAAATAATCATACCGCCAGGGAGGTTAATGATATAGAGGTTGGAATCAAGAGCTCAATTTGCCGATGACACCAAGTCATGCAGGGAAATTAGTATAGGATATAACATACTTTCAGAAAGACAAAATAAGGGGTTGGGCAGCTACATGGCAGATGAAGTTGAATATAAAGAAATGAAAAGATATGTACTTGGATGCCAAAAACTCACATAAGGAGGAGCTCCCATGGGAGAATCAGTGATGGAAATGGATCTGGAGGTACTTGCAGATCACAAACTTAGCAATAGCATGAACTGCCAAGCTGCAGCTAGCAAAGCTAGCAAAATACTGTCATGCATTAAAAATTACACACCTCCTTAATTAAACACTCTTTCCACCTCTTTTTAAATATTCAGTTCAGTTTTGGTCACCAATCCACAGGAAAGACATTTTTGAATTAGAAAGAGTTCAGGGAAGGGCAAGGAAATTAGGAAGGGGATGGAGGACCTCATCTATGAGTTTCAATCACATAGACTACAGTTATTTACTCACAAAGCGGTAGAAAAGCCAGCTTTGTTATTTTTACCTACAGGTAAGCCTATAATAAGGCTTACCTGTAGGTGAAATTAATATCTCCTAAATGTGCACAGTTTAGGAGATATTCACCCTGCATGTAGCTGCTGACGTCAGAAGGTCTGGCATCCCGAGCTTCTTTCCGGAACCGAGGGCTCCCATGACATCATTGCGGCTCTGGCCACTCACAGCGCCATAGTCCGTAAATCTGGAAGAAAGCCCCGGGGGAATATGTCAGCCCTCTCAGCAGTGACTGCCCAACACTGGAAGGGCTTTGTTCTAAGGTGAGTATTTCATAATGTGCTAGTATGCGATGCATAATAGCAAATTATGCCATTGTCTTACAGGTGTTTTTTTTTTAATTCTGCAGCTGTTTACTACCGCTTTAAGAAGAGGTAAACATGCCTGTTGATCTTGCCAGAAATCTTCTGAGCTGATAACTGACTGTGCTGCACAGTTATCAATTACAAACTACAGAATCACACCTATCTATGTTGTGGATACTAGGAAATGGGCAGGGTTCTTATTTCTGCTGTCCTGATAAAGAAGAATGAATGAGTGTCATCCTAGGACTTGAAGTGTGTTACTGGAATAGTAACCAAGAGAAAATAAAGTTAAAAAACCTGAAAAAAACAAATGCAGCAACCACATCTAACGACTGGTAAGCTGCAATATCATTTTTTTTTTGTTTTTAGCTTTAAAGCAGCAGCGATTGCCTAGCACACACTATTTGGTTGGAGACAGGTTTACTTTAAATAATATTGCAGCTTGATGTGTTAGCATCTAAAATAGATGATTCCATCAATGTTACGTTGGAAGGAAAAGGTCTACAAAAATAATGGAAGTGGAGACACTAACAGACAGTGATGAAGTGATCTTCTATAAAGAAGCCATTATTACGAGTCAAACATTTTTATGACAGACTCCATCAATCATTGTGCTGAAAGTTCCATAAAAATGTTTTTGCTCTGAAAAATATATAAACTCTTTGGCTAAGACATTCTTAAAGTGTGCATTTTAATGTGTTTTCTCTGGTGTATGTTTTCAGGAAAAAGTGTTTGAAGTACACAATCGTGGCGGCCATTCCATAAGTTTGGACTACGTTTTTCAGTCTGGCTTTTGCTGGAAGAAAAAAAAAAAAAAGACTACCTTGTAAAATAACGTTGTGGGTCTACAATTCATGCGTTGCAAATTCCGATTATGAAGGGAAAGTATTTTTGTCTTGTAGTAAACGTTCTTTCAATGTTTCTCAGGTTGACTAACTGTTTTGGCTCCTCCGTCCCGGCAGTTAGGAGTCTTGTCATTCACTTGGCTATGGACTGGGATTTGTCACGTAATTGGTGCTGCCTGCTTTCATGGTGCAGACTATAATACAAAATGTATAACTCAGTATTACATTCCCAATAATCCAAATACAGGCTATGCTGGATGAATACTCAGCAAGCTTTCAGGAGAAATACACTGAGCAAATTATATTTTAAAGATCATTCATAATAGTTTTATACATAGATTTTGTATTTATTATGGTAAGAGCTGCAAAGAAAGAACAATTATGAAACACGCAAATTACAATATTGTAATCTTATATCCAGCCAGCAGATTTAGATTCACTCTCCTTTTCATTCTTCTGGTATCTGCTTAGCTCCTTTGTTGCAAAATGTCTTTTGTTTACAGTGCACTGTAACTTAAGCTGAATTCATCTACATAACATCTATGAATAATTAAGTATCACTTTATCATTTCTCCAAATACAGACTATGCAAATGCCTAATAAATGTATACATATGTTTGTATTTATTACAGTCAGAACTATAAAACACATTTTTTACTTTTTTTGTGGTAATATGAAGCATTGCATATTGCAATGTTGTATTTGTATATCCAGTCAGCAGGAGGAGATTTGCTCTCTTTTCATGTTTTCTGTATATGCCTAGCTCCTTTGTTGTAAAACGCTGTTTGTTGTTATCCAAATACAGGCTATGTTAGGTGACTACTCAGCAAGCTTGTGGTGGTAATACTTTGAGCAAATTATTTATTTTTTAAAACAAATGCATTATAATTGTATACATATTTATGTATTTATTACAGTCAGAACTATAAAATATTAGTATGGTAAATATGAAACATGGCATATTACAATGTTAAATTTTTATATCCAGCCAGCAGGAGGAGATTTACTCTCTTTTCATGCTTTCTGTATCTGCTTAGATCCCTTGTTGTACATGCCATTTGTTATTATCCAAATACAGGCTATGCTAGGTGAATACTCAACAAGCTTGTGGTGGTAATACTTTGAGCAAATTATTGTTTTTTGTTTTTTTTTAAACAATTGCATAATAATAGTATACATATTGTTTTGTATTTATTTTTTATTTTATTTTATTATTATTATTTTCTTAGTTTTAAAAGTAAATATGAATCATTGCATTTTACAGTTTTGTATTTTTATATCCAGTCAGCAGGTGGAGATTAAGGTTTCTGTTCATGTTTGCTATTTCTGCTTAGCTTTTTTGTTGCAAAATGCCTTTTGTTTACAGTGTTCAATAGCTTAAGCTGACACTCATGTATAGGCCATCTACCCATCCCCATAGGAAGCAGGTAAAATGCACATTACCTCCAAAATTTGTGGTACATCTCCTGGGCCACCAGTGATCCAGGAGACAATGGATTAGCACTCGGCTGATAATTTGAGAGGAAAACTCAATATTTTCAATGCAAGTGTGAATTAGAAGAGCTGAATCCCATATAAATTCAGCCTTACAGTGAGTTTGGAGTATAATACTTCCAGTATGATAACTCTCAAAAGCAAAGCAGATTCTAGGTGTTACTTAAAGTGACATCCAAATGATATCGGAAAAAGAGACAAATGGCTTAGAGTCCAAGTATATTTATTTGGTTAAAAAAGTCCACAATAGCAAGCCAATACATTTGGGGGTTGCAAAAAAAAAAAACTCCCCTTATTAAAAATGTATGACTGCTAGTGGAAGAGGTAAAATTGGACTTTGCAGGCTAATATAATAAAAAAAAAATTGTTTCCATGTACCAAGGCCACTTCAGCAGCTAATTTTTGTTCCTGTGGACTTTTTGACCACATAAATACAGTCTAAGCCCTTGGTTTGGCTCTCTCTTTTTCCGACATCTTCACCATAGTTTTAGTTTCCTCCTTCTGAAGCATTTTCCTGGTTCTGAAGATTATACAAACTACAGGGAGTGCAGAATTATTAGGCAAGTTGTATTTTTGAGGAATAATTTTATTATTGAACAACAACCATGTTCTCAATGATTCCAAAAACTCATTAATATCAAAGCTGAATATTTTTGGAAGTAGTTTTTAGTTTGTTTTTAGTTGTAGCTATTTTAGGAGGATATCTGTGTGTGCAGGTGACTATTACTGTGCATAATTATTAGGCAACTTAACAAAAAACAAATATATACCCATTTCAATTATTTATTTTCAGCAGTGAAACCAATATAACATCTCAAAATTCACAAATATACATTTCTGACATTCAAAAACAAAACAAAAACAAATCAGTGACCAATATAGCCACCTTTCTTTGCAAGGACACTCAAAAGCCTGCCATCCATGGATTCTGTCAGTGTTTTGATCTGTTCACCATCAACATTG
>BLSH010428867.1:942980-963707 GCA_018402905.1 Glandirana rugosa | reverse complement strand
TACACTTTTCTTCTCTGGTGGAAGTCATCTTTGCTTCCTCTTCCCGCGTTCTGGCGAAACAGGAATACTTCCTGATCCATTCCTCTGAACGTCCTGTTGCGACGGTTGAGTCTGTGGGCGGATCGCCTACATTACCGGTGGTTTTTCCGGTGAAAGACGCTGTCGTTTACATTTCCTTATAGGGTCTAGAAGAGTATACCGCCGAAGACGTCGTGTCTTTCGTGGTTTAAGTTTAGGGTGCCGTGGTATCCGCTGGCGTGGACTCTTCGGTGTACCACGAGGTGTGCACCATGTGGCTTCTCAGGTGCGGTCGCCTATGGTGCCGTGGGATTTGAATTTGGTGCTTTCTGTGCTGCAGAAGCCGCCATATGAGAAGATCTGGGATATTCCTTTACATTTGCTGTCGCAGAAAGTGGCCTTTTTGGTGGCCATTACATCCGCTAGGCGGGTGTCTGAGTTGGCAGCGTTGTCCTGCAAGTCTCCTTACCTAGTCCTTCATAAGGACAAAGCGGTCTTGCGCCCTTCTCCTTCGTTTCTACTGAAGGTGGTCTCTTCTTTTCACATTAATGAAGATATTGTTCTTCCTTCATTATGTCCGCATCCATCGCATCCCAAGGAATTTGAGTTACATTCATTGGATGTCGTGAGGGCTTTGCGGGTGTATTTGGTGGCTACAGCTTCCTTTCGGAAGTCTGATGCGTTGTTTGTACTGACAGATGGTCCGCGCAAAGGATTGGCGGCCTCGTCAGCTACTGTTTCCCGTTGGATCAGACAGACCGTGACCCATGCGTATACTGTTCGGGGCAAGGTACCCCCTTTTCCAGTCACGGCTCATTCCACCAGGGCAGTTAGCATTTCCTGGGCTTTCAGACACCAGGCTTCAGTGTCACAGGGGTGCAAGGCGGCTACTTGGGCCTCGGTGCACATGTTTACTAAGTTTTATAAAGTTGATGTGTCAGCATCTTCGGATGCTGCTTTTGGCCGTAAAGTTTTACAGGCGTCAGTGTAGGTGCCGCTGGCGCCTCCTGAGAGGATTCTGTTGGGTACAGTTGTCGTTTACCCACCCCTCTTGACTGACACAGCTTTGGGACATCCCCACTTGTCAATGAAGGGCTGCGTTTGTCAGTGAACGTAAAAGGGATTTTATTAAAACTTACCGTAAAATCCTTTTCTCTGAGTTCACTGGCAGCACCCACCCCTCTGTGTTGCATTTGTATGGCTTGTTACGAACGGATATGCTAAGCAGAGCAGGGGGGTTATATGGGAGAGAGAGGACGGCCCCCTGGGAGGGGCCAGCTTGCTTTCTTTCTATTTGCCCAGTCAACTCCTGGTAGGATGTGCATATAACCCCACTTGTCAATGAAGGGCTGTGTCTGTCAGTGAACTCAGAGAAAAGGATTTTACGGTAAGTTTTAATAAAATCCCTTTTTCTCAACCAATCAGAGTAGCTACTTTGCATGCTGGGATAGTCTATTTAAGGGGAAGAAGTCAGGTGATCAGAGTTCTTTTTACCCCAGGTTGCGACCTGGGGGCTGTAGGTGTAGCAGCAGCTGACGGTTAGGCCTGAAGCCTGAGGCCCAGCCACGTGTGTAGAGGCTCAACCCGAGGGGAGCCTGATCATTGCAGAGGTTCAGCCTGACGGGGAACTGAACGTTGCCAGAGGTGAACGAGAAGCCGTTGCCATATGGGATGACCACTCCTGTTACCAGAGGCAAGTGAGGGTTAAGGTCAGAGATAAAGGGGAAATAGTTTCCATCAAGGGATAACCACTCCTGTTATCAGAGGCCAGTGATTGGAAGTCTGAAGAAGTACCAGAGCAGCCTTTTTCACCAGCCGGAGACGGTGAAGAAGTGGGAAAGCTTCAGCAATGTCAAGTCAGAGACCCAGCGGGTAGCGTGGGTGAAGCTTGAGGAGTATACAGCGGGTTAGCTGTGGAAGATCAGGGGATCCAGTGGCGGCTGGGATCTTGGAAGTCTAGTGAGAGACTGGGAGCTCAGTGTGAAGATTTACAGTAAGAGACTGTGAGATGTGAGAGAAGGTCTGCAACGGGATGCTGTGAGTTATGTGTACAGATCTATATTGACTTGTTTAAAGTTCAGTTGCTATAGGAGACAGCTGTTCTACAAAATACCGTGTGCTGCATCCAGATTAAAGGCCCTCAACCTGTATAGCTGTCTGCCTATTACTATTTTTGTCTGCGGAGTCTGCCAATTGCTTTTGCATCTGCCTAAGGGTGTCCTGGCCCTAAACCCTCTCTCCACCAGTTCTTGTTAAGAGACAATAAAATCTCTCTTTTTGCATTCAAAAAGTGACTGGCGCCCATGTTTCCAACTTGCACTATACCCACCATACCCAGTAACCTGCACCCTAAGGAGGAATGTCCACTCTCCCTGACTCCGGAGGTCACCACTAGGCCTCTTGAGGTTGGGGACGTTGCTGCATAATATCCTGAGGGGGGAGTTAAATCATTTTTGAGCCAAACATGCAGATTTAAAGCGATAATAAACTCAAGGGCAAACATTTATTATTTTGAAAATGTGATGGCTGCATTTGTTTTGGGTTTTTTTTTTTTGCTTTCTTTCTTTTACTTTCATCTAGTGATCAAGCCAGTAAGTCTGTTATTTTTCAAAAGAACAAGCTGTCCAGTGGAAGTAGCAGTTAGAGAGCTGAGGCAAACCATTTAAAACTCACAGGGGTGCTTAGAATGATCAGCTTTTATTTATGTAAAATCCTTCATCCCAAAAAGAAATAAAACTGTTTGCTGTTTTGAATACATAAGAAAATTTATTTTCTTATGTATTCAAATTCAAATGTATTCTATTTGAAATTCAAATTTCAAAATATGCGTATATTCTTTCTATTTTACTCTATTCTTTTTTAATTTTATTCTATTCTTTTATTTTCTATTTTGTTCTGTTTTACTCTATTATATTATATTCTTTTATTTTCTGTTATATTCTTTTCTATGCTATTATATTTTTTTTCTATTTTATTCCTTTATTTTATATTCTAATTTATTCTCTTTGGAAACTGGAAAACTATTAGAATTTGAAAACTTTTCGAATTCGAAAACTATTAGAATTTGAAAACTATTTGAAATTGATTAGAAAACTATTCAAATCGATATTTCCAAAAAGGAAAATTTGCACGTCTAATATATTTTTCTGAAAGTAAGCTGCAATATATTAGATTTTTTATTTTTTGGGTTTAATACCGCTTCATCATATGCGCACAAAATTTAAAAAATTGCTCTAGACACCAGTGTAAATGATTAATCTTGCTGGGATGGATAAGTATTGAAATACTTCCCAATCTCGGGAAAAAGTGCTGCCTTAGTCAAGTGGTCTTTTTGCTGAAGTGCACAACCAGCCAGTCCTAAATCTGATTCCCCACTCCAGCAGAGACCATATGACCAGATGCCTTGGCTTTAATACATAAGGCCAGAACTGTAAGACCAAGAGGGAAGATTTTCATTAGGAAAAATAAGCATTCAAGCCCTTCACTTACTCATTTATTCATTTCTGATACTCTGTTAACATAGCTCTCAAAGGATAAGTGGATGTTGCATTTTTATGCAGTCTCTGCATTAAAGTGGACCTATGCCCAAGTGTTCCTATGCCCAAGTGTATACTAACACTTGGGCATAAGTCCACTTTAAAGCAGAGCCTGCATAAAAATGCAACATCCACTTATCCTTTGAGTCAGTTCCTACCCATGTAAATTGATGCATTAGACACACCATGCTAGAACATCTTTTAACAACATGTTTTCACAAAATCTTGCTGGAGGGTGTGCGACGTTACCCACGAATAGGCAATGTGGGTGGAAACTGGAGTGTAAGTTAAAGAGGAAGTAAACCTATATTCCCCTGTAAATTAGAAGCATAATGGGCTACTATGCATCACATAGTAGCCCATTATGTGCCACTTACCTGCAAACGTAGCCAGCGATGTCCCCTGTGCTGGCAGCATCTATCTTCTACCCCTTTTCTTTCCGGGGCCGCGACTCCAGCCCTGTGAGTGGCCGGAGTCGCGTGCCAGTCACGGCACGATCATAGTTATATATATTTATTTAGCAGAGACCCTAGAGGATAAAATGTTGTTGTTGCAATATTTTATGTCACACGGTATTTGCGCAGTTGCCTTTCAAACAAAATTTTTTTGGAAGAAATATTCATAAATTAAAAAAACAAAACAGTAAAGTTAGCCCAATTTTTTTGTATAATGTGAAAGATGATGTTACGCCAAATAAATACATATCTAACATGTCCCCTCCTGCTGCTTGTAATAACAGCCGACCGTCTGCTATAAAAAAATGGTACTGCAGCTGCAGGCTTCACCTCAGTACAACCCCTTAAAGCCCAGGGCCGCCTATTTGCGTTACGCCAGCATGAAGAGGTTAAAGGTTATGTGCGCCTATCCAATGGTCTTAAAGTGATACTAAAGGTTTGCGTTTCTTTTTTTAAAATAACAAACGTTATACTTACCTCCTCTGTGCAATCTGTGCAAGGGTTTTGCACAAAGCGGCCCCGATCCTCCTTTTCTGGGGTCCCCCGGAGGTGCTCCTGGCTCCTCCTCTTCTCAAGTGCCCCCTTGGAGAAGCACTTTCCATAGGGGTACCCGTGCGGGTGCGCTCCCGAGTCTGCTGCGCCCATTGACACAGACAGCAGGGCTCGGCCCGGCCCCCTGATGCCTGCGTCACTGGATTTGATTGACCGCAGTGGGAGCCAATGGCTCCCACTGTTATCAATCTATCCAATGAGGAGAGAGAAAGCGGCTGGTGCTGTTGTGCTGGTGCTCGTCCTCAACGCTGGAATGATCAGGTTCAGGTAAGTTCAACCTCTGCAGCAATGCTGGCAGCACTCATACGTCTATTTCCCAAAGACAACCTCTGGATATGACGCTGAGCATGTGCACTCAACCTCCTTGGTCGATCATGCCGAGGCCTGTTCTGTGTGGAGCCTGTCCTGTTAAACCACTGTATGGTCTTGGCCACCATGCTGCAGCTCAGTTTCTGGGTGTTGGCGATCTTCTTATAGCCTAGACCATCTTTATGTAGAGCAAAAGTTATTTTTTTCAGATCCTCAGAGAGTTCTTTGCCATGAGGTGCCATGTTGAACTTGCAGTCACAAGTATGAGAGACTGAGAATGATAACACCCAATTTAACACACCTGCTCCCTATTCACACCTGAGACCTTGTAACACTAATGAGTCACATGACACCGGGGAGGGAAAATTACTAATTGGTCCCGATTTGGACATTTTCACTTAGGGGTGTACTCCTTTTTGTTGCCAGCAGTTTAGATATTCATGGCTGTGTGTTTAGTTATTTTGAGGGGACAGCAAATTTACACTGTTATACAAGCTGTACACTCTCTACTTTACATTGTAGCAAAGTGTCATTTCTTCAGTGTTGTCACATGAAAAGATATAATTAAATATTTACAAAAATGTGAGGGGTGTACTCACTTTTGTGAGATACTGTACATTGTTCTCAGTTATCTCTCAGGACTACAGAACCCCCTTCCCTCTGTTCATGGAGAAGAGGAATAGCAGGAGGTTTTTGACGCTGTATCCTAGGTTGACAACATGGCATTTCTATAGATCCAGAATGGTGAGTGAGCATTGCTACTTTGGAACAGGAGGAAATTTTACCATCACCAGGTAAAAATAAAGAAAAGAAAAACAGCATTAACAATGAACGCTAATGCAGCCGCAACATCTAAGGACTGGTAAGTTGCAATGTATTGTTATTTTATATACACTTTTTTTTTTTTTTCAATATGCCTCCTTTTTTATGGAGGGCTGTGGGTAAAGAAAAATCAGACCCAGCATTTTAATGCAAAGTCCTTTTTAAGGCACAAACATTTTGTTTTTACTTTGATAAAGAAGAGGTTTTGTTTATTATCTTTCTGGGAACAGCACATACTAGCCTTCTCCTAGGAAGCAAAGGCGACAGGAACTAAGAACATATACTTCCCACGTACTAGATTTATAGCCAGGGATATTGCCTTTATTCTCAGAATTTTCACAGCAGTAAAACATTATTCAGAAATATTCACTAAAATCGAGCATCGTTTTCTATGTCCTGTGAGTGATCGGGGACTGAATATTTCACCAGCGGTTATTTACTGTTCAATGTCAACTGCCATTTGACCAGTGTGGGAACAAAATCTTGTTTTTGAATCTATTCTACAATATCCAAAAGGTATATAACTAAACTGCTGCCAACATTACACAAAATAATCACTGAGTCTCGGTTCACACAGGCGCATCTTGCGCTCCAACTTGTGTCGCACGAAGTCGCTTGACATCAATCCCATTGAAGTAAATGGGAGCCGTCTTAACCACTTAGGGATCGGAAGGATTTCCCACTACTGTAGGACCAGAGCACTTCTTGCGATTCGGCACTGTGTCGCTTTAACTGACAATTGCGCAGTCGTGGGACGTTGTACCCAAACGAAATTGACGCCCTTTTTTCCCACAAATAGAGCTTTCTTTTGGTGGTATTTGATCCCCTCTGCGTCATTTCTGATCACCACTATTAACAAAAAAAGAGCGACAATTTTGAAAAAAACAAAACATTTTTTACTTTTATAATACATATCCAAAAAAGATATATAAGAAAACAAAAGTGTTCATCAGTTTTGGCCGATATATATATTCTTCCTCATATTTGTGATAAAAAAAAAAATCTTGATCGGCGTTTATTGATTGGTTTGCGCAAAAGTTGCCGCGTTTACAAACCATGAGAATTCATTTATGGCGTTTTTACTATTTTTTTTTTTTTTTACTAGGAATGGCGGCAATCTGCGATTTTTATCAGGACTGTGATATTGCAGCGGACATGTCGGACATTTTTGACACTTTTTTTGGGAGCAATGACATTTATACAGCGATCAGAAATGTAAATATCCATTGATTACTGTATAAATGTCATTGGCAGTGAAGGGGTTAACCTGCAGGGGGAGATCTAGGGGTTAACTGTGTTCCCTAGGCGTGTTCTAACTGTGAGGGGGCTGGGCTGCCAGGGGCATAAGAGATCTAACTGATCCCAGTGACAGGGATCAGTAGATCTCTTACATGCCACCTGTCAGAACGGGGAACCATTGTGTTTACCTCGACGGTTCCCCATTTTTCTTCTGTGCCAGGCAATCGCGGGTTTGAGTCTGCTGGACCCACGACCACACTGCTGCAAAGTGCAGCGCCCGTTGTGCCTGGTGTATATATATGGAGATTTGTGGGATTGTGCCACTCTGCACCAGTAAATGTACGAGAGCCAGTCCAGAACCGGTTAATATACACTACTGAAGTCGCTCCGACTCCAGAAAAGGTTCCTGCACGACTTCTATCCAACTTGTGCCCATAGAATTCAATGGAAGTCGCCTCCAAGTCGGATTGCTCATCTACTGTATATTGAAGCAACTTTACAGGAAAAAGAAAAGAATTTACACAGTTACTACCCCCGAATTACCCAGGCAACCCCCTCCCTCCCTTCTCTGATTGGCCACAGGCAAAGTCACCTGGCATGGAGTTGCGTTGTAAGTCGCCAAAAGTCGTGCTGAAGTCACCTTGAAATTGTGTTGTAAATTGCCTAGCAAAGTCACGCCAAAGACGGTTCGCCCCTGCGTGAACGCAGCCTTAGGCTTCATACACATGGGCGTAAAAGCAAAACGGCGAGACCAAAACAGGCAAAAATCAGCGTCAACAAAAACGCAATTTTATCTGCGTTTTGCATCGGCGTTAATGTGGGTTAGTGAGCTTCAGCGTCAATAGGCGTTTTGTTTAAAAAAACATTCCATTGCTATTTTTTAATCTGAAAACGCCAGCGCTAAAAAGCATATGTAACATTCCCCTCCCCCCAGACTGACAATGTTGCTGTTCAAAGGTGCCCCCCATGCTCCTTCATCCATTATTATTTTGTTTTTTTTAATAGTAGGTATTGGTAAAAACTCTTGTTTTTTTTTTTTTCCTTTACTTTTTTTCTGTCCCAGTGGCAATGGTCACCAAGACACATAGTGGTGGTGCACCTACCTATCTAACTCCACCCTACTCTATCCAAAAACTAAAGAAAAGCTTTGGCCATATATATACTTTAAAGCCCAACTTTTAACTACCTACCGCCTACGCAATAGCCGAAAGACGGCTACAGTGCGGGCTTTAATTGCCGGGAGGGCGTCCATATTTGTCCTCCCAAGATCGCGCCACGGTGTGCTCTGTGATCAGCGAGTCAATTAGACTCGGCTGATCACATATTGGAGTAAGGGGCCGACCCCGGCCCCTTGCCACGTGATCAGCTGTTAGCCAATGACAACTGATCACGTGATGCAAACAGAAGATCGGTAAACAAGCTGATCACCAGCTTCTGTCAGAGGGACATCGGTCCCGAACAGGGAGAGCTGCTGCTGCTATGCAGTGCCCACCAGTGTCACCTGCAAGTGTCCACCAGTGCCACCTACCAGTGCATATCAGTGCCCACCAGTGCCACCTATTAATGCCCACCAGTGCCCATCTGTGCTGTCAATCAGTGTTCTTCAGTGCCTCATCAGTGCCACCTATCAGTGCTGCCTATCAGTGTCACCTACCAGTGCCCATCCGTGCCACCTATCAGTACCCTTCAGTGCTGCCCATCAGTGCCACCTATATGTGCCACCCATCAGTGCCACCTCTCAGTGCCCATCAGTACTGCCTCATCAGTGCCCACTAGTGCCGCCTCATCAGTGCCCACCAGTGCCGCCTTATCGGTACCCATCAATGAAGGAGAAAAATATAACAAACTATGAAACATTTTTTTTTTTTACATTTTCTATATACGCTTGCGCTCATGTCGTTTCTACAGGGCCCGTGCCGTGACGGAGTGACGTAATCTCGGCTCCAACCAATCAAAGCGATGGAGCCCGCGAACCCGGAAGTAACTCCGGGAAAGATGTTGGTACTGTCAGTGGTGTGCCGGCGCCGATTCAGGGCATCATTCTAAGGTAACTATTTCATAAATATTTCATAGTATTTCATAACGAGCTAGTATGCGATGCATACTAGCTCATTATGCCTTTGTCTTGCAGGTTTTTTTTTGTTGGTTTACAACCTCTATAAGACCCCTTTCACACTAGAACGTTTTGCAGGCACTTTTGCGCTAAAAATAGCGACTGAAAAGCACCTGAAAAACTCCCTCCAATAAACCCCAGTGTGAAAACCTGAGTGCTTTCACACTGGGGCGGTGGGCTTGCGGGACGGTTAAAAAAAAGTCCTGCAAGCCGCATCTTTGGGGCGGTGTATTCACCACTCCTCCACCGCCCCTGCCCATTGAAAATAATAGGGCAGCGCTTCCAAAGCTCCCAAACAAAGCTTCAGAAGACCCGCTTACCGGCACTTTCAACCCCTTGTGAGGGGGGGTTAAAAGCGCACCGCTGCCGTCCATTTAGCGACGCCAAAGCGCCGCTATAACAAGTGGTAAAGCACCGCAAATTAGTGGTGTTTTGCTGCTAACGCTTGGGTGGCCCTGGTGTGAAAGGGGTCTTAGGGATTTTCTTGGGGACCCCCTGGTCACCAGACCTAGTGTGCCTATTGGAAGATTTCCCCTCTATTTCTTTTCTGGGGACAACTCCAAATTTGGGATTTTCTTTTACTTTCACATTCGATAATAATGATAAACCGGACACATATAGAGTTAATTTCCCTAAAGCCGGGTACACACAATCAGATTATTGGACGAATTTTCATCCGTTTTTTGTTGGATGCTTGTCTCATATCAAATCTGAAGAAGTTACTAAACACCCGAAAATACGACAAAATGCAACGTCAAAAGTGACATAATGTGTTAAATAACGGAAAATTCCCTGTCAATACTTACCGTAATTTTCCTTTCCTGATGGACTCCATGGCAGCCTACGTGTGGGTTTACCCCACCCCCTCCACTCCTATAGGACCCTTCTTCCATAAATTTAGCCCTACGGCCCATACCTGTGGGTGGGAACTCCGGCTGCCATGGAGTCCATCAGGAAAGGAAAATTACGGTAAGTATTGACAGGGAATTTTCCGTTTTCCTGACAGACTCCATGGCAGCCTACGTGTGGGACTTAACTAGCCAAAAAAAAACACATGGGTGGGAATGCTGAATGGAAAATTTTAATTCACATTGTCGGCTGACAAAACTCTTAAGCCAAAACTAGTGGAAGACAATGACGCTGGCTCTACATAGTAGTCCGTCATAAAGGTATTCAGTGAGGACCATGAGGCCGGCCTACATATAACTTCCGGGTCTACGTGTCGCACTGCTGCTCAAGACGTAGTGATGCCCCTGGTGGAATGCTCCATCACCGCCTTCGGAGGAGCCAAGCCCCTAGCCCTGTAAGCCCTCTGAATAGTCTGGACGATCCAGGCTGCAATTGTTCTGGAAGAGGCCTCTCGTCCCTTGTTCCTCCCAGAAAACAGAACAAACAGATTCTCTGAGCGTCTGAAGATAGCTTTCGCTTGCAGGTAGGCTTTCAATGTTTCCCCCACGTCCAGGGGGTGAGCTTCCGTGGACTCTGGAGCCCTGAAAGTGGGCAGGGTAATCTCCTGTTTTTTTTGCGAAACACTGAAGTCACCTTAGGCCTGGCCCCGGAATTAGCACCACTCGGTCCGGAAAGAACGTCAGGAACAGTTCTTTGTGGCCCAAGGCCCCAATTTCCGAAATCCTCCTGGCCGAGGTTATTGCGACCAGGAAGGCTGCTTTCATGGATAAGTCTTTCAGTGAAACCATGTTGATCCCACTAGGTGCTGGTTCGGCCAAAAAGTTGAGGACTAGGGGTAGATCCCACTTCAGGAACCTCGCCCTCTTTTGCGGTCTTAGCCTCGTTGCCCCTCTGAAAAATTGGTGGACCAGGGGGCTGGATGCCCAAGATACTCCTGTGAATGCCGACAGGGCTGATACCTGAACCCTCAGTGAGCTGACTGATAGAGACAAGTCGAGTCCGGACTGAAGGAATTCTAGAACTTCCTGTATCCCAGCGTCTCTCACGGGTCTTCCCCTAGAGGATAAGAAATCAGAGAACTTGGACCATATCCTCCCGTATACTCGATTAGTACTGGACCTCCTGGAGCTCATTAATGTAGAGATTACCCGAGGGGCACAGCCCAAGGCCTCGAGCCTCTCCCTCTCAAAAACCAGACCATCAGACGTAGTCGGGCTGGACATGAGTGCAAGGTTGACCCCTGAGACAAGACATCCAGTCTGAGAGGGAGAGGAACCGGGCCCTGTAGCTGAGCTGAGTCAGAAGCGTAAACCAGGGCCTGTTGGACCAGAAGGGTAGTACCGCTACGACTTTGGCTACCTCGGACAGGAGCCTCTGCAGGAAGCGCAGAAAAATGGGTATTGGAGGGAAGGCGTAAGCTCTGCTGAACCTCTAGCAGTCCGTCAAAGCATCTACTCCGACTGCTTGGGGGCACTGGCCCCGCGTGTATTACTTGCTGAGCTTGTAGTTCAAAGGGGAGGCAAAGAGATCGACCTCTGGGTCGACTCCCAGATACTAGATCCAGGAGAACACCTCCGGGTGAAGCGACCATTCCCCGTTGTTCAACTGTACCCTGGAGAGAAAGTACGCCTGGGTGTTCTAACTCCCCGGGATGTAGGCTGCGGTGATGTCTGTCAGAAACCTCTGGGCCCAAGATAGGATAGGCTCCATCTCTCGTAACAGGGAAGGACTCCGCTTCCCGTCCTGCTTCCTCACATCTGAGACTGCTGCCACATTGTCCATTCTCAGAAGGACTGCCTTCCCTACTAACTGATGGCGAAAAGCTTGGAGAGCATGATGTGCTGCCCGCAGCTCCAAGATGTTGGAGACTGGCATGTGGGGAAGTGGGCCCCATCCTCCTTGGGCTACCCCTGACCCGCAGTGGGCCCCCCATCCTGTGTTGCTGGCATTTCGTCGTGACCATTACCACGCAGGGGGAGATATAGAATGGCATCTGAGGAGGTTGCTGGTCTATAGCCACCACGGCAGACTGTCCCACATGGCCGCAGTTATGCGGATAATGTGGTCGCTTTTGTCCGGTCTCCATTGTTGCAAGAACCCTGTTTGAAACGGACGCATCCTCCACAGGGCCCACCTGACCATGGGAGAAGTGGAGACCATGGCGCCAATTATCCTGAGACAGTGAGATGCACTGAGATGCGTTGATGACAAGGCTGGTCGTAGCCAGTCCTGGATTACCGCAACTTTTTGCACTGGCAGGGAGATCGTGTCTTTGGCCGTTATCGAACTGCGCCCCCAAATACACGAGCCTCTGAGTTGGTTCTAGGTGGCTCTTTTCCTGGAACCAGCTGAACTCTTGCAGTGTGGGGATTACCTGGGACCTGTGAGACACCAGCTGACTCTTGTCCTGTGCCAGGATGAGCAGGTCATCGAGATAATGATGTAGCCTTACTCCCTTTGTCCTGATCAGGGCCACTATGGCCAGGAGGACCTTCGAAAACACACGTGGAGACGTCGACAACCCGAAAGGGAGACAAGTAAACTGGAGGTGTCTCTTTTCCACCAGGAAGCAAAGGTACTTGCGGAACCCCTCTGCCACTGGTACGTGGAAATAAGCGTCCTTCAGGTCTATAGATACCATCTAACTGGCTGAACTGCTCGCTGAATCGTTGACAAGGTCTCCATCCTGAACTTCTCTCTTATGATGAACCTGTTTAGGTGTGTAAGATCTATGACTGGTCTCCAGGAATCTTTTCTTTTCTGGACCAGGAACAGCGGGGAGTATAGACCCTGAAATCTTTCTTCTTCCTGGACCGGAGCTACTGCCCCTTGAGCCACCAGCGAGTATGTAAGCCAGAAGACTTGACCGTTTCTCTTCTGAATGTGGCATTAACGTAGGCGTGACTCTGAGTACTGGAGGCTTTGCGAAAGACCAGGAGTGTCCGGTGGAAACTGTCCTGGTGACCCAGGCATCCGAGATCGAGGCCGCCCAAACATGTCGGAAGCGAAGCAAACGTGCCCCCACCCGACCTGCCTGGGCGGGCCCACTCTCAAAAGTGGGCTCATGTCCTGCGGATGTTGAGCTCTTCTGTACTCGATGGGTGGAGGGCTGACCTCTCCTCCAATTCCGCCTGAAGTCTCGCCCAGGCTTATAGCTGCGGGCCTCTCTAGCCCGATCCAAGCCTTGTCTTCTTGACTGGGGCGAACCCGGACTTCCCCCCGGTGGCCCTGGCAATAGCCTTGTCCAGCTGGCTACCGAATAGAGAGGACCCCTCAAAGGGGATCCTACGCCAGGCCTGTTTAGAGGATGGGTCTGCGAGCCAGAGGCAAAGCCACAGGGCCCGTCTAGCCGTCACCGAGGATAGCATCACCCGTGCCACCAGGCGAATAAGGTCCAGGGCAGCCTCCCCCAGGAAGGTAGATGCCCACTTCAACTCGCATAAGGGTGAGTTTTTGGCTATTTCCGGCGAGATGCCACTTAGCACAGTGTCTGTATCCTCGATCCAGACCTCCATTGCCTTTGACATTGCTGCCAGGGCCAAAACTGGTTTGCAGGCCATGCCAGCCGTCACATAGATTCTTTTGTGGTCTAGGTCAATCTTCCTCTCCAGGGGCTCTCTAAATGAGGCGGCATCTTCCAAGGGGAGGGTGACATTTTTCGCCAGCCTCACTACTGCTGCGTCTACCAACGTGGCGGAGTCCAGGTCTTTGACTTCCTCCTCCTTAAAAGGATAAAGTCTGGACGTTTTGTTGGACAGAGAAGCCTTTTTGTCCACCTTTTCCCATTCTTCCCCTAGGTTATCCCTCAACTCTGGGAGAAGCGGGAAGTTGGGGCGATCCTTACTTAACTGCTTGAAAAACTTCCTTTATTTTGTCGGAGAAGTAACCGGCTCCTCCCACTTCAAGGCTTCCTTAACAGCCTTAATCAGTGGCGGGATCAAAGTTGCATCGAAGCCTGCCAAGTCTTCCCCATCCATCTCGGTATCTGAGGAGTCCAGGGGGGTAAAACTTGGGTAGGATGGGCCTGGTTCTTCCTGGGTCAAGCCTTCCGGGGAGCTCCCAGTGGAGGGTTGACTTTGAGTGCGAGATGAACCGAGGTCTCTCATTGATTGCTGAGCCACCCATTTCACTAATGCCTCATTATCGAGGCTAGGGATAGGTTGCTGTCCTGCTTCTCTCTCCTTTACCACCTGGGAGAAACATGCTTCCCAAAGCGACTTTCCCTCCGACGCTTTGGCGCCGCAACCCCAACAGGACTTGCGCCCGGGGTGGTCATCGCGGCGGTGAGAGTGGCGTCTAGAGGAAGAGTGAGAACTTCTTCCGTGATGTTTCCCCCGAGACTGGGACCTATGGTGTCTGGATTTAGATGAAGAGTGCTGTCGCCTGGCAGGATCTCTAGTGTCCCATGAAGATCCTCGATGATTAGACCTGGGAGGGCTAAAAAGGAAGTGACAGGACAAGAGAGGGAAAACAGACACAAGCAACATGTATAGGTTAAGGTGCAGAACCATACACACATACCCATATAGGCGCCCCCTCCCCTGCCCAGCCCTCTACCATACCTCTTAGGCAGGGGCTGGCCAGGGATCCATACTTCCTATGCGCAGGGTGCCTAGGGAGAAGCAGGATAGAGTAAGGAGAGGACAGAGTAGCAGGTATATGCACCTCTCTCATACCCCCCCCCACGCTCCAAGCCCTTTCCGGAGCCTACCTGGGAGGAAGAGGAATCAGGCCTGATGAAGCCGCCGCAAAGCCTGCAGACAAACCCGCCGCTGACAGGGCTGACAGCTGTTTAAATTCCCCGCCGGCCGCGTCATCCGAGACACACTGGGTGTGCGCCAAGCAGATCCACTCCGCACTGGAGAGCCACGCCTGCACTGGAGCCTGTGGACGGCCCTACGGAAGAGCCTGTGGAGCACAAATGCGTTCCACGCACCCCGATGCCGGCCCCACCGTCTGGGGACACCCCGGGTGACTCGAGACACGGTGGTAAGAACCGCACGGGCACAATAATAAATTTTTAAAAAGCTGCCATGGAGTCTTACCCTTCCTGAAGACCCTGCCGGCGACCAGGCGTTCTCCATAGGCAATCACTGGCCTCCCCTCCCAGGGATCTTCCTGGCCTACCGCCACTCGCCCGCCATAGCTGGGCCCTGGGCGTCGTGGGACACCACCACCCCTCATCTGCCCCGCTCGAGGCTGGGGACTACCGATCGGAACACACTGATGATCCTTTCCTGAACTGCACGGGTCCTGGAGGAGGACAAAAAAGGAACACAGGTATGGGCGGTACGGCTAAATTTATGGAAGAAGGGTCCTATAGGAGTGGAGGGGGCGGGGTAAACCCACATGTAGGCTGCCATGGAGTCTGTCAGGAAAGTTTTATATGTGTTCTTTAGTTTCTGAGCATGTGTAGTCTTGCTCTAAAGATTTTTTTCGGGCGAAAACTGTACTGATTAAACGAAAATCGGACGTTGTGTTCCAAAAGGACAAAAATTTTCGAGCCTGCACATCAGTTTTTGTTGTCCGAAAATTTGGAATTAGCTGTCAAAAGCACCATACTAACGGTCAGAAAATGGGCAGATCGTCCATCGGACGAAATTTTTCTTCAGATTTTCTGATGGTGTGTACGAGCCATAAAAGGGCACAGACAGCAATAAAAACCTGACAGGTGCTCTAATCCATTTCCACCCCTAAAAAAAAACCTTAATGTTGATTGAGAGGGCTTAGTTCCACTTTAAGAGCTGGTTCACACTGTGGCGACTCAAGTCGCCTGACAAGTCGTCCCCATGCAGTGCAATGGAGCCGTTCTAATAGGAGCGACTCAGGTCGCTCCGACTTAGAAAAAGGTTCCTGCACTATTTTCGGGGTGACCTCAGCGCGACTTGCATTGACTTCTATGTAAAGAAGTCTCCTTGCAAGCCGCGCTGAGGTAGCCTCGAACGGGGCGACTTGCTTTGCCCTGCAAGTCGTGCCTCCTCAGTGTGAACCGGCTCTTAGACTTGAATGATAAGTATGTATGGGGGGGGGGGGGGTTATCTGATTGACTGTTGCAGGTCCATATAGGCTCCGCTGGGGCAGGAGAGCTGAGAATCACCAGAATCAGTATAGTTTTATAAAAATTAAGAGAAATATTTTCATTTTAAAAATCTATTATTTCAGAGTAATAATCATGAAGTGAAAGGGGGATGAAAGGGGGTTCTATCTGATGTACTCTCCATGCATAGCACAGCTGTGTTTCCTAAATACACCTAATTTAATGGAATCAAAGTTCTCCTATAACGGGGTTTCAGCTGCGCCAATCTGGCACAGGGTGGGTTAAGAGCTTGAGATGTAAATCACTTTATAAAGCCCCCAAAATGTTAATTGCACCTATTAAGCTCCTCAGGGCTTTCCCAGAGTTTACATTTCTCTTGAGTGCTGGGGAAGAGTTCAGGCCGAAGTCCATTAGGCCAAATTAAAGAGAAGCAGAAAAATAAACAGAGATAAAGGCTAACATTTTATGACTGAGAAAGAGCTCTGAGTTGTGTTTGCCCCGTGCATTGGAAATATCATTATCTGGATTGCAGCCAGAGACGTTTAGAATGACTTTCAGAACGTTTCCTCAGAGCGGTAAAATGGCCTGAGTTAAATTTCTTCTGACAACGTAATAGTAAGGAATTCTCCTAATGTTTCATTGGATGGTATGATGTACTTTGACTTACAAGAAAGTCATCTCACGCTACACAGATCAGAAGAGTGTTGGCTGCTCTTGTTTTTCTAAATACTGTATACAGGTGAGATACACCTGCACCTAGGCCTACCTACCTAAAACTGGGGCTCTTCACATTACCAATGGGCCACACAGAATATTTAGTAATTGTAATGCTACAAAAAGTTGTCAGACTGCAGATATGTAACAGGATATGGTCAGAGACTGCAGACATTTAACCACTTCAGCCCCGGAAAGTTTTACCCCCTTACTGACCAGAGCACTTTTTGCGATTCGGCACTGCGTCGCTTTAACTGACAATTGCGCGGCCGTGCGATGTTGTACCCAAACTAAATTTGCGTCCTTTTTTCCCCACAAATAGAGCTTTCTTTTGGTGGCATTTGATCACCGCTGCGTCATTTCTGATCGCCGCTATAAACAAAGAAATTTCGACAATTTTGCAAAAAAAAACAATATTTCTTACTTTTTGCTAATGTTCAAATCCAAAAAAAAATATATAAAAAAACTTTTTTTTCATCGGTTTTGGCCGATTTATACTCTTCCTCATATTTTTGGTAAAAAAAATCACAATCGGCGTATATTGATTGGTTTGCGCAAAAGTTGCCACGTTTACGGATGATGAGAATTAATTTCTGGGGTTTTTATTATTTTTTTATTTTTTACTAGTAATGGCGGCGATCTGCGACTTTTAGCTTTACTGCGATATTGGGGCAGACATGTAGGACATTTTTGACACTTTTTTGGGACCAATGACATTTATACAGCGATCAGAAATTTAAATGTCCACTGATTACTGTTTAAATGTCATTGGCAGTGAAGGGGTTAACCTGCAGGGGGCGATCTAGGGGTTAACTGTGTTCCCTGGGCATGTTCTAACTGTGGGGGGGGGGGGCTGTGCTACCATGGGCATAAGAGATCTAATTGATCCCAGTGACAGGGATCAGTAGATCTCTTATGTCCCCATTGAAAGAGCGGGGAACCGCCGTGTTTACATCGGCGGTTCCCCGCTCTTTGGCTCTAGCAGCTCATCGCAGCTCACCAGCGGACATCGGGTCCGCCTGAGCCGCGGGCACACTCCTCCGGAGTGTGTCGGGCATGAGAGCGCTCTGCCGCTTGCGATGTGGAACCGGTTAACAGTAGATGGTCAGAGACTGAGCACATGCTACAGGATATGGTCACAGACTGCAGACATGTAACAGTAAATGGTCAGAAATAGCCAACATGTAGCAAGGGATGATTAGAGACTGCAGACATGCAAGAGGAGATGACCAAAGACTGCACACATATAACAGAAAAAGGTCAGAGACTGCGGAATGTAACAGGGGATGTTAGAGTATATGGTCAGAGACTGCAGACACGTAACAGTAGATAGGCAGAGATGGCTGACATAAGGAGATACTGTAGTCAGAGACTGCAGATATGCTACAGCAGATGGTCAGAGACTGTGGACATGCTACAGGAGATGGTCAGAGACTGTGGACATGCTAGAGGAGATGCATAGCTCCCAACTGTCCCTGATTTTAAGGGACTGTCCCTGATTTGGAACAATGTCCCTCTGTCCCTCTTTCCCCCTCATTTGTCCCTCATTTTGGTCTGATCTATAAAGTTCTATATTATATGCACTTTTAATCTTTCAAAAAGTGTTTCTCAGTGCTAAACTTTTCATCCAAATTCTAAATTGCTGCATTTGTAAAATTTTAAAGCCAATATAAAGGAATAGCGGTGGTAAAAAGAAGTCCTTGTGTATTTAATTAACCTTTTTTTTTTGTTAATTCTCCCTTAAGGGGGTGTGGCAGGGGGCGTGTCCTATGCCTACATACATTCGCTAGTAGGTGTCCCTCATTCCCATCTTAAAATATTGGGAGGTATGGAGATGGTCAGAAGGTGGACATGCTACAGCAGATGGTCAGAGACTGTGGGCATGCTACCAGAGATGGTCAGAGACTGTGGGCATGCTACCAGAGATGGTCAGAGACTGTGGGCATGCTACAGGAGATGGTCAGAGACTGTGGGCAAGCTACAGGAGATGGTCAGAGACTGTGGGCAAGCTACAGGAGATGGTCAGACTGTGGACATGCTACAAGAGATGGTCAGACTGTGCACATGTAATGAGAGATGGTCAAAGACTACAGATGTGCAACGGGAGATGGTCAGAGACTGCAGACAAATAACAAGAGATGATCAAAGACTGCAGAGAAGTAACAGGAGATGGCCAGAGACTGGAAACAGGTTACATGAGGCTGCTGGAGACCACTGCTATTTCCACCATTTACAAATAAATGCTTCCAGATTTGTGCTCCCTACAGCCCCCTTAAAAATCATATTTGCCACATTTGATATTTCTCTCAGCAACATTATGGAGATAAAATAAAATAACCAAGAAAAAAAGGATTAACGGCACAGAAAAAGTAAGATAGTGTGAAAGAAATAACCAAACTGTTTAACTACATTATTAGCATCCAGTGTAAAACATATTTTACCTTCATTGATTTAGGTAAGCACTAAAATACAGAATATTGTCTGCAGGGCCCTATGGCTGCACAAAAAGTGCCAAAGGAACATGTGACCCCTGGGTTGTAGGTTGGGTACCAGGGACCTAGCGACATGTTTGAAGTGTATGTAAATCCAATCCTTAAACTCTCATACAAGTTTTAACACATAATGTATGCTGAAAAGTCTGCAGATTTCATTAACCACTTCAGCCCCGGAAGGGTTTTTTCCTTAATAACCAGAGCATTTTTTGTGATTGGGCACTGTGTCACTTTAACTGACAATTGCGCAGCCATGCGACATTGTATCCAAACAAAATTGATGTCTTTTTTTCCCCCACAAATAGAGCTTTCTTTTGGTGGTATGTGATCACCTCTGTGGTTTTTATTGTTTGCGCTATATACATAAAAAGAGCGACAATTTTGAAAAAAAAACAATATTTTTTACTTTTAGCTATAATACATGTCCAAAAAAAAATATAAAAACAAATGTATTCATCAGTTTTGGCCAATATATATTCTTGTACATATTTGTGGTAAAGAAAATCGCAATAGGCTTTTATTGATTTGTTTGTGCAAAATTTGCCGCGTTTACAAACCATGGGAGTTAATTTTTGGCGTTTTTATTATTATTTTTTTTTTTACTAGTAATGGCAGCGATCTGCAATATTGCGGCGGACAGACTGGACATTTTTGACACTTTTTTGGGACCATTGACATTTATAAAGCGATCAGATCTAAAAATAACCACCGATTACTGTATAAATGTCACTGGCAGGGAAAGGGTTAACCTGCAGGGGGCGATCAATGGGTTAACTGTGTCTCCACTTTCCTATGTGTGTTCTAGCTGTGTGGGGGCTGGGCTGGCAGGGGCGTGACAGGGATCAGTAGATCACTGTCATGCCCACTGACAGAATAAGGAACCGCCGTGTTTACATCGCCGGTTCCCTGTTCTTTCCCTGTAGAAGGCGATCATAGGTTGCCAGCGGACATCGGCGTGGATCGCCATTTAAAGATGGCGATCTGCGCAGCGGAGCCAACTTGCCGCAGTAAATGTACGCAAGGTGGTCGGCAAGTGGTTCAAATAATACCTGTTGGCGCATGCGCGGCGGCGGATGATGGCGGACGCACATTAAGACAGCTCCGACACACCGCTAGAATAAAAAGCTTCCCTGCAGCAAACACAGCCTCTACAGACCACGGAAGCGCTACCACAAACCTCAGAAGTCCCAGGTGATTCTTATGGGCAAAATTGGCCAACAAAAAGACTATTATAAGCCCTCTCAAGCGTCGCGGCCTAGCTTCATGGAGAAATTCCTGACGCGCCCAGGATCCCCGGCCTCGATTGGAACCGCATCCCAGCAGCGTGATATGACTGGCGCGGAGGAACCGGGGACTGAGGTAACTCAAACCATTTCAGACACAGAAACACACAGCCTCACAGCTGACATTCTGGATCATAAACTGCACACTTTATTGGTGAACATCACCAGCAATATATCCAAGGAAGTGAGCAAGCTAGCACAGGAGCTTAGGGGGGAGATCACTCATATAGAAGAGAGGACAGATCAAG
>BLSH010428867.1:918521-935657 GCA_018402905.1 Glandirana rugosa | reverse complement strand
CCTCGCTTGCACACGACCGACGGATCTGTCCGATGTGTCGGGACGGACACGGACGACTAGTCTCAACTCGACCAGTCTTCCTCCTAGTCCATCCAGAAAGAGGAGGGGACAGGGGTATATACAAAATTTTGGTTTGGACACCGACACATGGACAGGGACTGGTCAGGTCCAACACATCGACAAATAATGTCTTGTCACACGTGCACCTTTTTTCTACAGGAAGCGCAGGCATGGCAGCCCATTCAAATAAATGGGCTGCTGTGCCTGTGCAAACACGCAAACATGTAAACAAGGCCAGCATCATCATGCATGCCATGGCATGGGCCAGGCTATGGTGTGGCCAGGTGGCCTGGCCCATGCCATGCTGCATGCACACTGTTCTGTAATAAACAGCTACACAACCTGGACTGGTCAGGGACAGGTACACAGCCACAGGTTTGGTTTTAAAACATATATGGGGACAGGGGAGGAGAAAGACCTACCTGATCCTCCTTCTGACCAGCTCAACTCTGATCAGCAGGCACAGGCAGGGCTGTGTAGCCTGTCTAGGCAGCCAGCACACGTTCGCTCCTCTCTGACATCAGCGGCTGCTCTCCTATGCGGCAACGGTCCCTCGGTCTGCGACCCATCACCCGGTAGGCAGAACGTATAGCAAGGGGTGGGGTCAGAGCATCAGTGGAGCTCAAGGCTCTATACTGCGCGCTGATGCCATTGCAGGCTGCCTGTGTGTGTCAGACTGGCACCATACACAGACAGTGGATGCAGCGCCGATATGGGTCCACGGCCGCCAAATCCGATGGAGGTCCTGATTTATCGTTTATGGGCAGTGCGCATGGGCTTAAGGGGCAGCTCTGCTTTGGGCCCCAAAACAATCACTGGGCCCTTGGCAGCTGCCCCTTTTGCCCTGCTGTAAAGACGGCCCTGTACTTATGTAACACTGTACATTGTTAACGTGATAAAGAATAAAATGTGACTTTTTGTGACTTCTCTGTCTGAGGGTCACATGCCCTCCGATAAGCTCCAGAGTGATTATTTGTGGAGGACACGTGGTGATTTTTTGGGTGATCTTTTTGTAGATAAAGTTCAGTCACTAAAGATCCTCGCTGCACTTATTAGAGGATTAGCTCCTCTTCTTAAAGGACTTTCATATTATATGCATATCTATTTATTTATTTTTCACATTTTGTGCATGTTTATTGTTTATGTGTTTATGTTATTGTATGCACTTATAAGCGCTGCACTTTTTGAGCTCTCTCACAGCGGGGCCGCAGGCGCGTTAGCACTAAAGCACCAGTCGCTTTAGCGACGCTTTAGCGCTGTTTAAGCAGCACTTTAGCAATGTTTCGGCTGCCACTGGGGTGCTTTTAACCCCCAAGAAGGGGTTAAGATGGGGTTAAAAGCGCCCGTGTTGAGGTGCTTCCAAAGCGCTGTTCAGGAACTTTGGAAGCGCTGCCCATTCATTGCAATGGGCAGGAGCGTTTTGGGAGCGCTGGGGCTTTCACACTGGGATGGCAGGGGAGGCAGTTTACAGGCGCTATTTCTAGCGCTAAAATGCCTGAAAACTGCCCCAGTGTGAAAGGGCTCTTTATGCAAATTGTTATTGTAATGAAGATCTTTATTTTGACCACAAGATGGCGGTGTTCAACAACTCTGTTGAACACCGCCAGGATGCTGGAATCAGAACTTTTCTTACAATTTAGCTGAGATCAAAACTACACAGCCCAGGAGCCTTTGCCAAGGGATGGGAGCATATAAAAGAGAAAGCCCGGGAACAGGAGGGGGGAGAGAGGGAGAGAGACTTGGCTGCGGCAAGGACATGTGGAGGAGAGTTGTGTGGATCCAGGTGGGCCCCGGACCGGGCTGGACCAGGAAGCCAAGAGTGCCACCAGAAAGCCGGTTGACCTGAGGAGGCAGACCAGTGAAGACCTGCTTGCTGTTGGATCGGGAGGTCATCATCATCATCACCACATCTTTAAAAAGCAAAGGGAGTCCCCCAGCCCGACGCTCATTGCTATGCTTTCCTTGGCATAAGGATTGGGTGAGAGGGTTCCTAACCCATCAAACACTACCCTTGTTGCCAGTGTGTTTGTTGTAAACTCCACGTTTAACCATTTGCCTACTGGGCACCTTCCTGCCCAGGCCAATTTTCAGCTTTCAGTGCAGTCACACTTTGATTGACAATCATGCAACACTGTACCCAAATTAAATTTTTATCATTTTTTTCACACAGGTTTCCTTTGGTGGTATTTAATCACCACTGGGTTTTTTATTTTTTGCTAAATAAACAAAAAAAGACCAAACAGTTTGAAAAAATAAATACAAATTTCATAGTTTGCTATAAAATTTTGCAAACAGGTAATTTTTCTCCTTCACTAATGTGCACTGATGGGCACTGAGAGGTGGCACTGATAGACAATACTGATGGTCAATGATAGGCACTGGTAGGCAGCACAGATGGGTCCTAATAGGCAGCAATGATAGGTGACAATGATGAGGAGGCACTGATGAGTACTAATTGGCAGCACTGATGGACACTGGTAGGTGGTACTGGTGGGCACTGATTGGCAGCACTGGTGGGCACTGTTGGGACTGCACTGATTATCAGGACCCTGATTATCAGTGCACATGTCCCTAACACAAGCCAGTTATCATGCTCCCTTCTTCTCATCTCACGCTACCAGCATGAGAAAAGTAAAGCCGGTAACCGGCTTGTGTTTGCATCCTATGATCAGCACGAGTGGGCAGCACGATCACGAGAGGACATCTGACGTCAGTGTGCACCCTCCTGGCAGGAGCAGCCCACGCTGTAGCCATCTTTCAGCTATAGTGCAGGCAGGAAGTAGTTAAGGACACTGTACAGCACAGGCCTTTGCAATAGACAAAGATTCCATAGTCCATCTGCTACAGTTTCCTATGCTTATGCAGTCTACACATGTGACATAGCTCATCCATTGCAGTCTACCACTCTGAATCACTTCTACCAATACTGCAGGCTATCTGACCTTGCTATTCCCTGCTAGGCAGAACTTCTGTTTACTTTAGCCCAAGTTTACGCCACAAGGAAGGAGCTAGTCGCTCAAGTTCAACTTCTGTATTTAAAGGGACATATATTTCTTTTCTTAAAGTGAGTGTTACCAGCAATTTAACAACCAAAGTGACTCTTGCCTACATATCAACATTCTTAAAGTGACCTTTCCTAGTAATTCTGTAAAAGGTGAACTCTGCAAATTACTTTACCACAAAAAGGGATTCCTCAACATCTTAAAAGGACTGCGCCCTTCAATGTGTGCCAACTTAGGGCCCAAACTAAGCCAACAGAAGAACTCAATACCTGGTTTTAGTTGTGAGTGTAGCTTTGACAAACTTCCTGAAGCTTAAACACCATTTAGACACTGTCAGTCACCGCTCTCTGCTCTGCCCCTCCAGCACTCACTGGGCGGTGTGCTGAGAGGTTGTGCCAGCTGCTTGCAAGGAATCTGGGTGTATCCTGACATCAAGAGTCTGGAGCTGCTCTGTAACTTTAACTCACTGTTGGCTGATTCTGGGTCACAGGAAAGCAGAACTTCCCATGTGGTCCACATGGGAAGTAAGAGCGAAACTGCATTGTCCATACTTCTCTTTTAACATATTACCTTGCCTTTAGATTCAATTTTGCAATAATTCCCTTTGGCTTTTAGTGTCTGTCTTTGTGAATTTCTACAAACCTGCTACAAAGATTATATTGAGTTCATCTTCAGGTTTGCAGCTATTTAAAGCCATGACAGCCACAAAGTATTCCCATTTAAATGGTAGATTAAAAGAATCATAAGCCGGAGGAGCACACAGCTTTCTACTTTATTATACAGTTGGTGCATCTGTTTATCTTACTGGTTTTATTACTTGTCTTTGCCAGCAGTTATCTAAAGAGGTCTTCACATAAGAGTTTCATATTATTTCAGCTTCCACGAGACATCATTTTATTTATTATAGCCCTAATTTTTCATGCAACTGGAGGAAGAATTATCTCAATTTACATTGTTCATAGCAACTAATTTTATTCTTTTTCTTCTACTAATACATTATTTAAGAGTGAAAGGGTGCATGCGACTAGATGATACAGACACTGTCAGAAAGAATTCTTACTGTACCTTAGACCAGGGTTTCTCTACTAGGGTTCCCCTTGAGTTTGCTAGGGGTTCCTTGAGCAATGAACAATTTCTCCCTGTCAGATAAGTTCCCACTGACACCATTGACCTTTTTAGCTATCAGTAAAGGGATAATTCTTCCCAATTACCACAAGTATAAGGAGCATTCTTCCCACTGACCATCACACTAATGTATCATGAGTTGTAGATATAGTTTTTAGCAGGGGTTGCCCAAGACTGGAAAGCTATTTCAAGGATTTCTCTGTATTGAAAAGGTTGAGAAAGGCTGCCTTAGACACATAATGAATGAGGCTCATGTACTGAGTTGAAAGAAAAATGTAGTGAGTTTTTGTTTATCATGGTGTTGAAGAACGCATGGCAACCAATAAAAAAACTTGGAAATTCAAAAGGACATAATTAAGTGTAACTAATAAGAATGTAAGGTTTGTTTATCTTGCTACAATAACCTGAAATCTTATTAGGTGATGTAGGCCATTTCTATTAGGCTCAGTAAGCTTTTGTAAGTACAGCGGAATTAAACCACTGCACACAAACATAAAAAAGTGGTCCAGGGAGCTTTGCCATAATGTACTATGTAATATTAGCATATTATGGCAGACTTAGCTGTCAAACTACTCCTTCCAGCGCTGCAATGTCTCCATTGTTAAGGGCAGTTCCATCTTCTCCAGGTCTTCCTTCCGGGTTTGGACTCTTCAGCTGCTTGATTAGCCAGCCCATGATAATGTCACTTCTGCGAATGCACATGAGAACAACATCACAGCATAGAGGGGGTTCAATAAATGTACACTACACTTTTTAGTTTAATTCTACCTTAAAGTAGAAATAGTCTGTAAATAAAAATTGCTGGGAGGTAGAGCATCTGGAGTCTCTATTGCCTAATATCTGGAGTCTCTACTGCCTAAAAACATTGTCCCCTTAGCTAGTAGCAATTATTTACTGTGTACACTGCCCAGGGGCGGACTGACAACCCATGGGGCCCCCGGGCAACAGAAGATCATGGGGGCCCCCCCCGTCCCTGTCGACACTCAAGCCAAACAAAACACCACCTACTTATTGCACTGTGCCCACATTACATACGTTCACCCTTACAGATGTGGGAAAGGTGTCCTGAGTGCCCACGCTAGCGTGCCCCTGTCAGGCCAGGTACTGGAGCTCAGTGCTGGAACTTGGTCCAGCACTGGGCTTCAGGATCAGCACAGATTCCTTGGGATTAAAGTACCAGGAGCCTCTCATGGGGCCCTCTAATGGCCAAGGGCCCTCGGGCAGTGCCCGAGTGCGCTTATGGTCAGTCCGCCCCTGACACTGCCTGCAGCACATGTGCTGGACAGAATATACACCCCAGTCCATTCCCAGTATCTGTAAAATGCAGAGAATGAATTTGGGTTGTGCACAATGGAACTCCATTATGCATGGATCATTGGTGGCCACTCAATGATCAAAAAGGAGAGATGCCTAACACAAAAGAAGTGTTGGGGAAGTTGGTAGTGGCCGGGGACAGAGTGACTTCAGCTAACCTGGACCTGAGAGTGCTGAATAAAAACACACTAGTAGATAGGCCCACTATAATGATTAATTATGCTTTGTATACTTGAACATAGCATGGCAAAAAACCCATACCCAGCTTCGAATTCAGGGGGGAATATCTGTAATGCTGTAAATGTGGCATTTGTTACAAACATGTTACCCAAACATTCATGAGGTCCAGTGACGTCTGCAGAAATTAAAACAGATTCCTCCACGTTCACCCAATCAGATAAGAAAAAAAAAATTGAGCTGCTCCTTCTATAGGTCATTATTGGGCAAACCAAAACATATGGTAAAGTCAGACACTGGTCTGACATGCGCTCCGACTTTGAGAGCACAAGTCACATGACATGTCCAAATCAATGATTTCCTATGAGAGCCATCTTAAATGGTTTGAATTGTGTCAATCCCACTTGCAGGTTCCTGCCCCACTTTGGTCCGACTTGGAAGCACTTTCAGTCAATTGATTTGAATGGAAGGTGCATCCAAGTTGGATCATCATCTTAACTGATCCAACTGGGGGCGTAATCAAGTGTATGCAATGTTAGAAATGCACAGTTCCCACAAACAATGGCGTGGGGTCCCCCCCCCCAAATCCATAGCAGGCCCTTTGATTCTGGTATAGATCTTGAGGGGAAACCCCATGCCAAATTTGAAAAAAAAGACCCTTATCCTAGCATTCAGCGTGGCAGGTAAAGAAAGGGGGGCAAGCACCCCCCCTTTCCTGACCTGCTGGGTTTCATGCTCGGATAAGGGTCTGGTATGGGTTTTGGGGGGAACCCCACGCCTTTTTTTAAAATTTTGGCATGGAGTTCCCCCTCAAGATCCATACCAGACTCAAAGTTTTTTTGGGGGGGGAACCCCACACTTTTTTTTTAATATAGGTACATTTGGCGCAAGGTTTCATCCATTCCAGAGACAAAGGAATTGTTTGGACAATCAAATTCAGATCCCGTTCATTGAAGTCGCATGGAAGTCGGACCTAAAGCCGCGGGGCAAAGTCGGATCGAACTTCGTGCAACGATCAGTGTGAACATAGATGTATAACAATAAATAACAATGTAACCACCAACAATATGTCACAACAAGTAAAAAAAATGATTGTGTGCTTGGTGCAACATTTAGGGTTCTTTCAGAAATTCTCGCACATGAGAACCAGAATAAATAAATTGCATGGTGTGGGTCCTCCGGCAAGATAACCATATCATATTTTAATTTGCGTACTGAAAGATAAAGTTACAGGCTCAGTAACTGGGAATCGCATATTGGTCTGTAGTCATCACCAAGCAGAAAGACACTGATTGACTGGGGCACGTTACTTTTCTTCCCTAGCTTTCATGGTAGCAAGAATCAATTCCTTTCATTTCTCAGCAACCTTTCAACAAAATTATAGAACAGAAGGAAGCCATTGTATCTTTGTCTGTTAAACGCACCTTCCCGATGACACTTATCAATATCAATCATATAATCGACACTGTATAAAAAATGGTATTAAATTGACCAAACAAGGTCTATAATGTTTCAGTCAAGTTCCGAAGATTCTAAAATCCCTGGCTTATTTTTCTTCAAATTATTTTAAAGTTTTGGACAGCTGTTACCTGGCAAATCTCTCATCCAATATCGGAGAATACCTGACTGCCTGTTATTTCCAGGGAACTATGATTCTGGGTATGATGCTGCAGAGCTTATTTTACATTATACATACTTGCTATACATCAGGCACTTTGAACATTACAGCAACATATCCGAAGTTAGCTTTGTTATGTTGCCATTTTAGCTACAAAAATATGAAACATGATTAGCTGGGCTATTATATATATAACACTCAAGACTTTACTTTGAATTACTATGGCAACATAATATTATTAACACATTATATGGCCAAATGTTTGTGGACACCTGACCATCACATCCATATGCATTGGTGTGTTGGTGTGCGCAGCCTATTGCCTTAGGGTGTGCACCCCAAAGCTCAAACACATATGCGTGTGTGTGTGTATACACTATCTCAGTGTATACACTATCTCACAAAAGTGAGTACACCCCAATTTTATTATATTTTTTCATGTGACAACACTGAAGAAATGACACTTTGCTATGATGTAAAGTAGTGAGTGTACAGCTTGTATAACAGTGTAAATTTGCTGTCCCCTCAAAATAACTCATCACACAGCCATTAATGTCTAAACCACTGGCAAAAGTGAGTACACCCCTAAGTGAAAATGTCCAAATTGGGTCCAAAGTGTCAATATTTTGTGTGGCCACCATTATTTTCCATCACTGCTTTAACCCCCTTTGGTATGGAGTTCACCAGAGCTTCACAGGTTGCCTCTGGAGTCCTCTTCCACTCCTCCATGATGACATCACGGAGCTGGTGGATGTTAGAGACCTTGTGCTCCTCCACCTTCCATTTGAGGATTTCCCACAGATGCTCCAAAGGGTTTAGGTCTGGAGACAGGCTTGGCCAGTCCATCACCTTAACCCTCAGCTTTTAGCAAGGCAGTGGTGGTCTTGGAGGTGTCTTTGGGACCATTATCATGTTGGAATACTGCCCTGCTATATATCAGCATGTCACAGTACATGTTGGCATTCATGGTTCCCTCAATGAACTGTAGCTCTCCAGTGCCGGCAGCACTCATGCATCCCTAGACCATGACACTCCCACCACCATGCTTGACTGTAGGCAAGACACACTTGTCTTTGTACTCCTTACTTGGTTGCTGCCACACACGCTTGACACCATCTGAATTGAATAAACTTATCTTGGTCTCATCAGACCACAGGACATGGTTCCAGTAATCCTTGTCCTTACTCTACTTGTCTCCGGCAAACTGTTTGTGGGCTTTCTTGTGCATCATCTTTAGAAGAGGCTTCCTTCTGAGACGACAGCCATGCAGACCAATTTCATGCAGTGTGCGGCGTATAGGCTGAGCAGAGGCGGCTCTCTAATTAGGCAAATTAGGCAGGCGCCTAAGGCCTCACACTCACAGGGGCCTCGCAACTGCCTAATTTGACACTGACACCAGCACCGAGATAGAGGGTACTGACACCAGCACTTTAAAGCTCTTAACATATGCAATTTATAAAGTACATTTTTTTATTGCTTGAATTATTTTTCCCATAATGGTTAGGTTTTGCCTAAGGCCTCACAAAGCCTAGAGCTGCCTCTGGGGCTGAGCACTGACAGGCTGACCCCCCCACCCCTTCAACCTCTGCAGCATTGCTGGCAGCACTCATACGTCTATTTCCCAAAGACAACCTGTATATGACGCTGAGCACGTACACTTCTTTGGTTGACCATGGTGAGGCCTGTTCTGAGTGGAACCTGTCCTGTTAAACTGCTGTATGGTCTTGGCCACCGTGCTGCAGCTGAGTTTCAGGGTCTTGGGAATCTTCTTATAGCCTAGGCCATCTTTATGTAGAGCAACAATTCTTTTTTTTTAGATCCCCAGAGAGTTCTTTGCCATGTGGTGCCATGTTGAACTTCCAGTGAACAGTACAAGAGAGTGAGAGCGATAACACCAAATTTAACACACCTGCTCCCCATTCACACCTAAGACCTTGTAACACTAACGAGTCACATGACACCTGGGAGGGAAAATGGCAAATTTTGTCCAATTTGGACATTTTCACTTAGGGGTGTACTCACTTTTGTTGCCAGTGGTTTAGACATTAATGGCTGTGTGTTGCGTTATTTTGAGGGGACAGCAAATTTACACTGTTATACAAGCTGTACACTCACTACTTTACATTGTAGCAAAGTGTCATTCCTTTACTGTTGTCACATGAAAAGATAGAATAAAATATTTACAAAAATGTGATGGGTGCACTTACTTTTGTGAGATACTGTGTATATATATATATATATATATATATATATATATGCACACACACACACACACACTTATAAATAAATGTAAACAAACATTTTAAAATGTATTAAAACAGTGTTAGTAGGGCAGAGGGTGATGTTAGAAGAGCAGTGGACGTGTCATGAGAGCACAGATTTGTGTCAGAAGGGCAGTGGACGGTGTCAGGAGTTTGTTAGTTATATTACTTTTTTTATTATTTTTTATTATTTGAGTGACTTCCTGTTCATTCACAAACTGAAGCATAGTAAACGGAGCGATCACATGGCAAAGGGTTGCTGCCATCGTTTTTCGGCTAAGGCCGGTTAGCAAGTGGTTAATTTCACCTGGCGATCTGGCCAGTAAGTTTGTTGTTTTCCCAAAGCACAACCTCTCTTGCAGATGTAGTAGTTAGAAGGATGAAGCAAACCATTTACTAGTGACAGGGGTGCTGACCCCCCCACACTACCAATCGTCGCGATGCGCGCCCCTGTGGGCGCACGCTGGCATGTTATCCTGAGGACGTCATATGACCCTAGTCAGGATAACCGTTGATGTGGAAATATTTTAGATATTTTGGTGAAGTGATGTATATTTTGGTCAGACCCTTATTAGGACTGTGGAAATACATATTTGCATCAAGGTGCTCCAAGATATCCTTTGTTTGGTCTATTTTGTCCTCAATATACCATGCCCAGTCAAATATATATATTTTACAGAAAAAATATGTACTTTATAAATTTCATGGTTTCATATGAAACATTTGCCTGGTTTGTTGTTTACAAGGCTGCTGGGGCCTTCAATAGCTTAAGTAAATGCAGGGCAATTAAGTGTATCCTTGGTCTTTTGAAGATGATATAATGAGAGTGGGAGGGCCTCTTCCTGCATCCTGGAACAATAGTCCTATGCATGTTAACGAAGTTACCCTGTTGTCTTCAGGAGGGGCATTCAGCCATTATGTCTCCTGCAGACCCTTACCATGTTAATTTGGGAACGGTTTGGTGGTCTTAATTCATGTAAACCTGCTACAGATATGGTGGAACCAGGTATCTTGTGTTGAGCTTGAAAACCAGCAATCTTCGATTCTGGCCAATCAGGAGTCAATGCAACTCCAGCCAATCAGGGTGCTTGATGGGGGTGAATGCAGAGGGTGGGCAGAAGGCCCATGACAAAACCATCTTCCCAGCATAATCCGGTCCCTTTTTGAGTCCAGACTTCCGACGACCATGTGGGTCCTGCTCAGAGTAATGTATCGGCCTCAACTTTTCGTTGTTTCTATTACTTTTATGTAACTTTTTCTTTTCTACAGTTTGTCTTAATACTTTTATAACATTTGTAAGTACATTGCCACATCTTTACTCGTTTTTAACGTTTATTGGTAACATCTTCGCTTTTAAAGGTGTACCATCTATGTCATATTTGGTATTAGTTGATTAACACAAGTTTCTTTTCTGTATAATATTAAGTTAAAATAAATTAGATCTTTATTTTTTTTTTAGCACAGTTGTCACCGATTTTTGATTTTAATTGTAACAACCGCAACAGCATTGGTGGATTTTTATATAGACAAAAGGTTGCAATCCCTTATTTTATTTATCATTAAGCGTATAAGTGTATTAGGTAAATCTCACTTTGACACCGTCATTCTGCATAGGGCGGTCGGGAAGTGGTTAAACACTTGACCTGCAGGAGGTTTTACCCCCCCATGACTTGGGCATTGTTAGCTATTCAGCACTGTGCTGCTTTAACTGGCACTTGCTCAGTAATGCAACACTGTCTTTCTTTTGGTGGTATTTAATCACAACTGGGTTTTTTATGTTTTGCTATATAGATGTAGCGTCCTCCTAGTTCTGGTACTAGTGAGTGTATATAGTTTTTGGCTCTCTCTGCTTAACAGGAGGGCAGATAGGTAAATTTATATGCTATCTCCTTATCACAGAGCCCAGATTTGAGTAAGGTCTGCTCAGTGTGCTCTGGTGCTGATTCATGTGGTCTGGAAGGTTTTACATTGTCCAGTAGTATGTGTCCCTATTGGACAGTGGGAGAAAACCTCAGCCAGTGACAGCAGGTGTATTTGAGGTTGGTTCTGACCAACTAGCAGGGGAGTGGCCCCCACTGCATCTTGGGTGAACACTTTCAGAGAAAAGGGAGCACATGGGCTCAAGGTTAGGAGTTCCAGCCCACCCAGACCTGAGGGGTGAGGCGTGTGTTAAGCTCCTGGCTGCTAGGCCTGAGGACCTATCCAGGAGGCTGCCGGCTGCTAGGCCTAGTCGAGGCCTATCCGGATGCTGAAGCTGCAACCCAGAGTTCTTTAGAAGCTGACAGAGGGAGGATGTCCTTGGATTCGGTCTGATACTGCAGTGGCAAAGTGTTGCTTGGAGGTTAGCAGAGAGAGGGCTACCGACTGTCCCAGGACATGGTGTGAGTACAGATCTGTGAGAGGATCCTTGAGACTGTGTTGCTAGAATTTTCCCAAGCCCTGATAATCAGTTTAAATTGGGTGTGCCAGCTAGAAAGGAGACACTGGTGAGTGTCTTAAAGAACAGAGTCCAGCTTCTGTCCTTACTGCTTAAAAAGGGGCCTGTTCTGCTAAAGCCAGCCTGCCATAAAGTGCCTATGGTAGTCTGCTACACTGAGTTAGAAAGGAAACACTGGCTAGTGTCTTGAAGAAGCAAAGTCTTGCATGTCCTTTGTTGCTTAAAGATGGACTTGTTTCATTAGTACCAGTTTGTTAAGTGCACCACTAAGATCAGCCTGCTATACAGAGCTAGGGAGAAGTTGTTCTCATCTGAATTAAGTGAACCCGGAGCATCCTATGCTTTCCCTTCTCCTATCCAAGTTCTACAATAAAGCATTGAAAATTCATCCCCTAGACTTGTCATTGAAAACAAGCAGGATTGTGTGTGTGCACCTGACAGTGTGAAAATCCATGGTGACTGGCTGCAGGAATAATCAGAGGGAGGCCCAGGAACAAATATAAATGTCATTAGCAGCTCCTTCGGGGGTACCGCTACATAAATGAAAAAATACCAACATATTTGAAAAAAAAACATTTTCTTAGTTTCTCTTATAACATTTTGCAAACATTCTTTCTTCATAAATTTAGGCCACACACCTGAACTTTATTGGCATCTCAGTCTTAGTCCGGTTCAATATTGAGTTGGCCCACCCTTTGCAGCTACAACAGCTTCAACTCTTCTGGGAAGGCTGTCCACAAGGTTTAGGAGTGTCTATGGGAATGTTTGGTCATTCTTCCAGAAGCACATTTGTGAGGTCAGGCACTGATGTGGATGAGAAGGCCTGGCTCACAGTCTCTGCTCTAATTCATCCCAAAGGTGTTCTATTGGGTGGAGGTCAGGACTCTGTGCAGGCCAATCAAGTTCCTTCACCCCAAACTTGCTCATCCATGTCTTTATGGACCTTACTTTGTGCACTGGTCCAAACCATTTGGTGGAGGGGTGGTTATGGTGTGGAGTTGTTTTTCAGGGGTTGGGCTTTGCCCCTTAGTTCCAGTGAAGGGAACCAAGAAGTCAGCATACCAAGACATTTTGGACAATTTCATGCTCCCAACTTTGTGGGAACAGTTTGGGGATGGCCCCCTTCCTGTTAGAACATGAGTGTGCACCAGCTTCTGAGGCCACCAGAGAGATTTGTAAATTCACACAATATAGTGTGGATGAAGCCCACATCCCACAGGTTGAATGAAAAAAAAATCTATCAGTGTATTGTCAGCTTAAAGCAACTTTTTAATAACATTCGTTTTTCTTTGCAATCATTAGTTGGGTCAAATTGACGTTTGTTTTCAATCGCAGTGACAAGAAAATTTGAAGAAGCGGGATAAAAAATCTTTCTTGAATGTATAAATTTCTAACAATGCCAGGCTGCTGCAAGTAAATCCAACATGATATTGGCATGCATTAAAAAGGGGATTAATTCCAGGGATAAAGCAATAATTTTCCTACTATACAAAACTCTGGTCCGGCCACACCTGAAGTATGCCATCCAAATCTGGTCACCAGTCCTCAGGAGGGATGTGCTGGAACTGGAGAGGGTCCAGAGAAGGACAACAAAGCTGATAAAGGGACTGGAGGACCTTAGTTATGAGCAAAGATTACCAGAGCTGAACTTATTCTCTCTGGAGAAGAGAGGCTTGAGAGGAGATATGATTTCAATGTACAAATACTGTAATGGTGAACCCACAATAGAGATAAAACTTTTCCACGCAAGGGAATATAAAAAGACACGGCCATTCACTAAAATTAGAAGAAGGCGGTTTAAACTTAGACGGAGGGTTCTTTACGGTAAGAGCAGTGAGGATGTGGAATTCTCTTCCGCAAGCAGTGGTTTCAGCGCGGAGTATATATAATGTCAAAAAACTATTGGCCAGGAACCCAAACGACCACAACATACAGGGATATACAACATAATATTGACACAAAAGCACACAGATAGGTTGGACTTTTTTCAACCTCAAAAACTTTGTATGTAACAGTGTGTGTGGTTTTTCACTTGGTAAAAACTATTCACTCCAAAATCAAATGTTGAAAGCAAACAAAATCTTTCAAACAACATTTGAATGTTCTTAGAATTTTTGTATGAATTTTTCTAAGAATTTTCCTGTGAATATTCTTACAAATTTTTGTTCAAAGTTCCTCTACTGTATACCGCTGCTTAAGAGGATCAGAAAGGTACAAGAGCCTGCATATCTAACAAATATGGCTGCCCTTTTGTAAAGTTATAATTGCGATCTATACAAATAAAGGAGGGTTATAAAATAATAACCAAGTTTTCCAAGAATGTTGACATAAATGTGATCTCTTTCATGTAGTATTAAAATCTATTGAAAAAAATCACAAACAAATAGGAAACACCTTGCAACTCTTTATCTAAGATACTGTATGTCCATATTAAATTGCTGTATTACTGTATATATAATTAAGTCCCATAGTCTGTGTTGCCAAAAGCTACCAGATCTCATCTGGCGCTCTACTAGCGTAGGGCATGGCAGCTGAAATCTGATTGGCTGCAATGAATAACAAAAACATTTTTCTTTACCCACTTTTGCTCAGCTGTGTATTTTTCATGACCTAAATTTTAGAGTTATATACGCATTGGCTGGGCTGGCCAAATGCCAGACTCTGTCCTGTGCGGAAAATAAAAAGTTTACTTTACCATGTAAATCGTTAAAATCAACATAATAATGAGAAGCAGACCACAGAGTGAAATACAAATCATTCTTGTTTTTAGGCGAGCACTGTTTATTCTGCAGAGTTTGCTCAACAGATGTCATTGATGGAAAGCAAGAACATCAGAAGTCAGGAGTGCTAGTAAATAGGTTTCGTCCAGAGATCTACTGTATCTTCTAATCAACATAGCCATCAACATCCCCTCTGGGTAATTCAAATAGAAAGGAAACTTCATATTCACAGAAGGCCTTCATTACACAGACTTTTAAAGGAAGCACTTGGTGTGCACTTCTAAAATCCTCTAAGAGCCTCCTTGATTTCAGGGCTGCTGCAGGCCCATCCATGTTCATTTCTTCCATAAAGGGGAACTTAACTGTATTTAAACATCTCTATATGTAAATGAAGTGTAGCGCTGTATATTAATTTCTCAGAGGAATCAGCACCCAGTGTAGAATCTGTGCATAGAAGTTATAAAAGTGCTTTAGTGTCACTCCACCCTCACCAGTCACACTAGCCGCTCACCTCCCATAACAGGCTCTTATTACAGGAGCCACATCTCGCATGTTTGCCACAAACAATGAACTCAGAAGGACCTCAGGTCCGGTCAGGTGAACAGTATGGTGTTATCACTAATCCAGTGAAACTCACCAGCCACGGATCAAACATAGATGTAGAAGAAAAACCACATCTAGTGCTCTATTAAAATACTGGCTTTATTAAAAATCAGGAAAAGTACTCACAAGGAAAGCACTGCTGCCCAGTGCTCAGCTATCAACATGGTATCACTAACGAACGTCAAATTCTGGAGACAGCGATGGCCGCAGGCGACGTCACTTCCTCTTCCGGACGGACCGGAACTTCTTCGGTGGATAAGGAAGTGACGTTCCTACCCGCATATAAAGGACCATCGCATACACATGACCACTTAGAGAGCCTATCAGAGATAATTTCAATCTCCAGCCTCTTATGTTGGTATCAGTTTCTATCGGAAATGCTTTTCAACCTCCAGCTCCTCCTATTGGTATAAGCTTCAAAGGGCAGCTTCCCTCCCACGGAAGAGTAGGTTATCTGCATAAAAATAATAAATAATTTGGGACACCCCCTACCTTAATACTGGCTAATGAGGGTGCGAATATTCAAATAAATAAGAACGATTCATGCTCAGACAACTGGCATCTTAAACTGACAGATAAAAAATAGATAAAAATATATAAAAATATATAAAAAACTACCGCGTACATCGCTGTCACCAATACATGTAACCTATATAGTTACATGTTTACATCCATTATGTTCTTTTTATTCCATATACATAACACACAGTTAGATGATTAAGGTCAAAAACCCACTAATCACTCCAACTCTAACTGGTTGTATAAACAAATTGCACACTTCTTATCATCTTCAAACTATCGGAGGATATGTATGTATAACTTAACGATCAGAGATGAAACAATTGAGATCAAACTCAATGTTTAACCCCTTGGGGGCTAATACTGTGGCTTGGTGTATCCAAAAGGATTCCCTCCTGCTCAGTTGTCTAATATAATTACCCCCTCTCCAATGTTTCACCACATGCTCTATCCCCCAGAATTTCAGTGCACTGGGGTCCCTATTATGATATTTCTTAAAGTGCAGAGACAGGTTATGATCTTTAAACCCTTTGCGGATATTGTTCACATGCTCTCTCAATCGTACATGCAGGGGGCGAGAGGTACGTCCAATATATTGGAGGCCACAGCTACACTCAAGCATGTAATCCACTCCTCTGAGAAATTAATATACAGCGCTGCACTTCATTTACATATGGACATCTTTAGAGGATTCTGATAAATTACCTTTAGTGTGCAGCAGCTCTTTATTCATTGACTGCGCTGTTTGAATTTTACTTATTGTATTCTGATTGAATTTTTTTGACTCTCTAGCTGCAGTTATGGATGTGTTCCAATTTTTAGAACAAAGGGTCATTAGAATTGAAGATTAGAGTTGAGCGAACACCTGGAAGTTCGGGTTCTGCTGGTCCGTCCGAACTTCGGGACAAAGTCCGGGTCCGGGTCCGGACGGAACCCGAACGATCGCACGGACAACGAACCCCATTGAAATCAATGGGGTAGGTATTGACGTCGATCTCTCAGTTTTTTTAAGTTAGTCTTATGTTATTCATTTTAAGTTTGTCGCGTCAGTTACTTATTTCTCGACGACGTGTGATTTCCATTAAATAGTCTTAGGAGATTTCTACAGGTATACATTTACTTCACGTCGCGACATATAATTAAAGAGTCTCCTCACCTAATGTACGAACTCACATCGACACCGGAGGTTATATAACCTGCATGGAGAGCGGGGGACGTACATGCTAACTCTCTCGTACACTTGTTATAGGCGTTTCCCAAATTTCTAGTATTGGACAGAGACGTGAAATTCTTTATAGTA
>BLSH010428867.1:899097-914276 GCA_018402905.1 Glandirana rugosa | reverse complement strand
AGGTCCTAAAAGTAAGAGGCAACAAAGGAATAATTATCCTCAAAGTATTCAAGATGAGGAAAAGATAATTTCTTTAGGGGGGTGAGGAACTGTCTTAGTAGTAGTTTATTGGGCAGTAACCGCCCATGTAGGGTGGACTCAGAGGAACCCCAATTAAATCGACTATATATGACGAGTTTCCACCACTATAGGGTGGTGCGGAACTAGAAGAAAAGTTTGTTCACAGGTTCGAAAGATTTCCTGACTTTATGTAGTCAACTACACAGTAATATACAAGAGGAACGTTTCTATAGAAGTTATCACAACTCGCTTGGGCCTGGACTGAACCCGAACGATTTTTGAAATGTCCGGGTCCGGGTCCGTGCCACGGACACCCTAAAGTTCGGTACGGACCCGAACGTTACAGTCCGGGTTCGCTCAACACTATTGAAGATATCTTTGCAAGGAGAACATATAATGACACATCAACTGATGTATTTCAGTCCTTTAGAAAGCTTGGACACTTGTTTGAAAAGAAGATCAAGGCGTGGTGGGATATCACCACCTTTGAGCAGTATATATCAGCTAAATTAACCCCAAGGAGACTCAGGTGGGATGTACCCGCCAATGACGGGTTATTTGATGATGATTCTGTCAAGGAGTGGGGGGATTTCTTTAATAGAAAAGGAGTAGAACTTATGAAACTCCTATTAATAAGGAAACAACGGAGAATGAAAATCCTGGAATCCCAAATTCGCGAGTTACAGAATAGTCTGGAACCATATAAGGATTCAGATGAATTCGTTAAACTCTCGAATGAATTAAAATCAAAATTAGTTAAATGGGATTCAGATACTCAGGCTAAAAAGAAGAAAAAATTTATAAGAGATTTCAATGATTATAATGGAGGAACCATATTTAAATGGAAATCAAAGGTCCCAATGGATACAAACATTAATGGTATGGATCCTAGTCAGGAGATGGATGATTGTACACCCACACCAGGAGTTGGGACCCTCCCTAAGTTCACTTATCCTGAGCAGAATACCCAGAAACTAAACCCCCCCAACTTTCCAACATAACCATAATCAATGGATTGAGGTATCCAAAGGAAGGGGAAATGGAAGAAAAGGGAGGGGAAGGTTCCAACACCAAAGTAAGCCCCTTAATGGGGGTGGTACTGAGGATAGAATGGACATGAGAGATCCCTACTCCCACCCCCGATGAGATCTAATACCCCTACAAACAGGAACTATAATTACCAGGGTACTCCCAGGGGTAGAGGTCGGTTTAGGCATCATAGAGGGGGTTCTAACACAGTGCGGGGTAATGGTCACGGAGGTGGTTATCCAATCCCGTTGATAACAGATATGCCCCTCTTAGGGACTACACCCCCAGAAGGCAGGGGGATTTTCAGGAACCCCAGAATGGCTCAGGGGGAGGAAGATTCCAACAAACCGAGGAGGGATGGTGGCACCCCCCACACATAGAATCGAGACAAGAGGAAAATTCTCGAAAGAGAAAAGGAAGAGAGGAAAAAGAGGGGGCAAACGGGTACAAAAGATCAAAACCCCAATAGGTGAAGGTATCTACAACCTGAGCGGGGTAGACCTAACCCAGGAGGAGATACACACCTTAGACAGAGGGCTTAAGTTTGCTCCACTTAAAAACCTAAATAAATTCCAGGCATATGTAAGCATACAGAAATATATCAGAACTCTGAATATTAAAAAATACTTTTTGAACACCCCAGGAGGAGGTGGACCTGGGGCGTGTGAACGGAATTACCATTCAGATTTACGCAATAAGTCCACATTTAACCCAGTCAATAGGGATAATAAGTACCTGGAAGTGTTTAAGAATAAAGTAGTTTCTGATCTAGGTGCACTTAAGGTGAGGACGGTTCGCAAGCCTCAGTTCATAACAAAAGGGATTAGGAACTTGGAAAAAAGAAAAAACATTGTGATCAGGCCAGCAGACAGGGGGGGGGGGGCTGGTTGTTCTGAGTAAGAACTATTACCTATCAGAGATGGATCATCTTTTGAGTGATAGAGAAACTTACCAGCTCCTCAGTAAAGACCCTATGGTAACTTATAAAAATGAACTACACACACTTGTGGAAAAAGGGAGAGTGGGAGGTGTGCTTACCAAAAAAGAAGCACTATACTTAGACCCCTTATTCTGTAGAATGCCAATAATTTATTTTCTGCCGAAAATCCATAAGGATATGGTCAACCCGCCTGGCAGACCCATAGTCAATGGTATTGATTCAGTGTCTGCCAGGCTGGGTCAATACATCGACCATTTTCTGCAACCGCTTGTTATGAAAACGAAAGCATTTCTAAAGGACACGAAACACATCATTCAGATTGTGGAGGGGTTAAAGTGTAAATCATCAGTCTTTCTCGTGACAGCGGATGTCAGTTCCCTGTACATGATTATTGGCCATGATGCAGCCATTTCCTCTGTCCAATGGGCTCTATCCCAGTCTGCTATACCCTCAATGGTAACTGAATTTTTGATTGACAGTTTAAAATTTTGTTTAACCAGGAATTATATTTGGTACAACAATCAGTTCTACTTACAGTCAAGAGGCGTAGCAATGGGGGCTCGCTTCACTCCCAGTGTGGCGAATATATTCATGGCCCACTGGTAGGATGAAGCAGTCTTCATGAATAGGCCAGTGGAGTTGCTATGCTATAGGCAATATATTGATGATATAATACTGATCTGGGAGGGTGAGTACCAGGGGCTGGAAGAGTTCATGTAGACCATAAACTCCAATACCAGAAATATCACCTTGTCCTGAAATGTGAGTCAAGAGCGTATCACCTTCTTGGATTTGGAAATCTCTAGGGATGATGATCATTTTAGTCTGGTGAACCATGGTAAGCCAACGGATCGGAATGCGTATATACCCCTGGGGAGTTGTCATCACTGGAATTGGCTTAACAATATCCCCAGGGGGCAGTTTATCCGACTGAGGCGTAATTGTTCAAAAGAGTCTGACTTTACTATACAAGCAAAGGAGCTATCCATGAGGTTTCAACAGAAAGGTTATAACAGGGACTCCCTTGACCAAGAGATTAGTAGGGTGAGGGCTATGGATAGAAACAAGCTGGTAGCCGACACGGAAAGGAGACCTAGGGATGATGGTCAGCAGTTCAAATTAATTTTCGATTATAATGTGCAACACAAAAAATTGGAAAGTACTAGGCCCACTCCTTCCAGATAAACTCCAGTTTATTTATAGAAGAGCTTCTACGTTGCGGGATAGGATAGCCCCAGGGGTCATTGACCCCCCTAAACAGGTGGAAAATAGACTCTTTTCCTTTTTAAAAGGATTTTACGCATGTGGGCAGTGTAAGGCATGCAGGAGTTGCAAATTTAACATCAAAAAACGAAAAACGTTTTTAGCCACTGCCACAGGGAGGGAGCATGAAATACGTCAGCTTATCACTTGCCAAACCATTGGAGTGGTTTACATGCTTGAGTGTAGCTGTGGCCTCCAATATATTGGACGTACCTCTCGCCCCCTGCATGTACGATTGAGAGAGCATGTGAACAATATCCGCAAAGGGTTTAAAGTTTATAACCTGTCTCTGCACTTTAGGAAATATCATAATAGGGACCCCATTGCACTGAAATTCTGGGGGATAGAGCATGTGGTGAAACATTGGAGAGGGGGTAATTATATTAGACAACTGAGCAGGAGGGAATCCTTTTGGATACACCAAGCCACAGTATTAGCCCCCAAGAGGTTAAACATTGAGTTTGATCTCAATTGTTTCATCTCTGATTGTTAAGTTATACATACATATCCTCCGATAGTTTGAAGATGATAAGAAGTGTGCAATTTGTTTATACAACCAGTTAGAGTTGGAGCGATAAGTGGGTTTTTGACCTTAATCATCTAACTGTGTGTTATGTATATGGAATAAATAGAACATAATGGATGTAAACATGTTACTATATAGGTTACATGTATTGGTGACAGCAATGTACGCGGCAGTTTTTTATATATTTTTATATATTTTTATCTATTTTTTATCTGTCAGTTTCAGATGCCAGTTGTCTGAGCATGAATCGTTCTTATTTATTTGAATATTCGCACCCTCATTAGCCAGTATTAAGGTAGGGGGTGTCCCAAATTATTTATTATTTTTATGCAGATAACCTACTCTTCCGTGGGAGGGAAGCTGCCCTTTGAAGCTTATACCAATAGGAGGAGCTGGAGGTTGAAAAGCATTTCCGATAGAAACCGATACCAACATAAGAGGCTGGAGATTGATATTATCTCTGATAGGCTCTCTAAGTGGTCATGTGTATGCGATGGTCCTTTATATGCGGGTAGGAACGTCACTTCCTTATCCGCCGAAGAAGTTCCGGTCTGTGGAACGCAACGTGTCCGGAAGAGGAAGTGACGTCGCCTGCGTCCATCGCTGTCTCCAGAATTTGACGTTCGTTCGTGATACCATGTTGATAGCTGAGCACTGGGCAGCAGTCCTTTCCTTGTGAGTACTTTTCCTGATTTTTAATAAAGCCAGTATTTTAATAGAGAGCACTAGATGTGGTTTTTCTTCTACTTCTATGTTTGATCCGTGGCTGGCGAGTTTCACTGGATTAGTGATAACACCATACTGTTCACCTGACCGGACCTGAGGTCCTTCTGAGTTCATTGTTTGTGGCAAACATGCGAGATGTGGCTCCTGTAATTAGAGCCTGTTATTGGAGGTGAGCGGCTAGTGTGACTGGTGAGGGTGGAGTGACACTAAAGCACTTTTATAACTTCTATGCACAGATTCTACACTGGGTGCTGATTCCTCTGAGAAATTAATATACAGCGCTGCACTTCATTTACATATGGACATCTTTAGAGGATTCTGATAAATTACCTTTAGTGTGCAGCAGCTCTTTATTCATTCACTGCGCTGTTTGAATTTTACTTATTGTGTATTTAAACATCACAAACTGAAACACAAGTTAATTGATTTTTAATCAATGCAAACATGCCCATCCACCTATGTCTCCATGCTTTATTTTGTTGGGAAATCACTTACATCCCCTAGCATTTCTAGGCTTGGCCTTCTTGAATAGGTGCAGATGATTTATTTAGCATGGAATTCATCTGCTCTTAGCTTAGGCAAGCATTTAAGGGGGCTTGTGATTGGCGCCAAACTGTTCAAGTCCCCACCCTGCTTCTTCTTGGATATGACAACAACCTACCTGCTGTTGATAGAACTTTCCACCATATTGTGCCATATTCTTGGCCGTAGGTCCACTTCCAACATTGTTTGCTGTAGGCCTTAATAATTAAGAATAAAGGAATGCCCACACATAATATACACTTTACTGTAACTTTGCAAAGGTTCAGTGACATCTGCCATCACATTTGACATACCAGCAGAATTCTTTGGAACGGAACACCATACACAGGAGTATACATTCTGTAGTTGTAATTTAGAGCAGCAAACCAGCACATAATTTGTAAGCCTTCCCTTTGCACCGCCTCTCCTAGGAACTGCCACAGAGTTGGGACCACTTACTCCAGGTATACTAAGTCTGTGGCATTCAGCTTTCTTGATCCAGCAGAATCAAGGTGCCCTCCTTAGTATACCAGTCTCACCCAATGTCCCTTATATAGCTATCTTAGCAACTCTAGGGTATGTTGTTCCCATGCCTGGGACTGCTGTGCCCCTCCAACAACTGTGGGCACTCACTACACCCCTGACATCACTAGGAGGAGGGACTTCTATAAAAGGGAGGTAACATCTGCTTATAACTTTTCCCTTTACCATGCTATAATGGCAAAAGAGCCATCTAGTGGCAGACAGACTAACTGACTGCACCTGCTAACATGCGGGCAGAAAGGTGTTAGCCAGCACATAATTTGTAAGCCTTCCCTTTGCACCGCCTCTCCTAGGAACAGTCACAGAGTTGGGACCACTTACTCCAGGTATACTAAGTCTGTGGCATTCAGCTTTCTTGACCCAGCAGAATCAAGGTGCCCTCCTTAGTATACCAGTCTCACCCAATGTCCCTTCTATAGCTATCTTAGCAACTCTAGGGTATGTTGTCCCCATGCCCAGGACTGCTGTGCCCCTCCAACAGCTGTGGCAGACAGACTAACTGACTGCACCTGCTAACATGTGGGCAGAAAGGTGTGCCTAGCTGAGAAAGCCAGCCCCCCGATGACAGAAATAATTGCCCATGAAGCTGTCAAAGTGAAAAAGTATCCTCGTAGTTCCACTAGGAGAGCCATTATCCCGGTGTAATCTGTAGGACTGGGTTGTCCATACCCTGCTCCTCATCCTTTTCTTTGTTAATAAAAGCTTGGCTATGTTTTACAGTTCTCATTATGCCTAAATCACACTTGCTCAACCACATCACAACACTCACCCCAACTCATTTAGTTTTCCATAGACCAAAAGGTGGTAACCTAGGACCTGTGAAAAGCAGATGTAATTTCTGTTCCATGCACAACTGGCCACCACATGTGAGGACACACAGGCCCCGTGCATCTCACTATGGGGAGGAGAGGGATGTGCACTTCGACATCTTCACCTATGTGCAGTGGACCTTGTTCCAGATAACATGGCCTGTATCTGTATCTTACCTCATGATGATCTGTTTCTTTACCTCATGGCACTTCCTCTACTTACTGCTGCATGACCTCTACTTGTATCTCACAGTGCTCTCCCCCACTTGGTACTGCATGACTTGTACTGGAACCTCAGTGCACTCCCCCTACTCACTACAAATGGTTTTCTCCTTCCTGTACCTCACCTTACTCCACCTCTTGACTATTGCATGGCCTTTGACTGTAACTCATCATACTCACCGCTGCATGGTCACTCATTAACTGCTGCATGGCCTATACCTCATGGCAAATCCCGCACTTACTATGGCATGGTCTGTACCTGTACCTCATGGCACCCAAACCCCCACTCCCCACTCACTAAGGAATGATCTGTTCCTGTACCTCATGGCAATCCACTCACACTCACTTTGTTGTACTCTAACCACTAATGCATAATCAGGACCTAATAGTACTCTGTGCACTCACTACTGCATGGTCTAAAGCTGTACCTCATGGTATTTCATCAAGTCTCCACTGTGTTGTTTATACCTCATGCTACTCTACTTCCACACTACTGTATGGCTTGTACATGTAACTCATGGAACTCCTCTCACTCACTAAGTATCTCATGGTACTCAACCAACCAACTCATTCAATCCCTTGTTATCTCTCGCCTTGACTATTGAAACTCCTTTCTCATAGGTCTACCTCTCCATAGGCTATCCCCTCTTCAGTCTATCATCAATGCTGCTTTCAGACTCATTTACCTTACCAGGTGCTCAGTGTCTGTCACCCCTCTCCACTAATCCCTACACTGGCTTATGATTGCAAATGCAATTCAAAATGCTAACAACATACAAAGCCATTCACAACTCTGCCCCAAGCTACATCACCAATCTTCTCTCCAAATATCACCCAAACTGTCCTCTCCGCTCCTCTCAAGACCTCCCACTGTTTAGCTCTCTTGTCTCCTCCTCCCATGCTCATATCCAGGACTTCTCCAGAGCCTCTCCCATCCTCTGGAATGCTGTACCTCAATCTGTCCAGCTATCTCTTACTCTGGCTGCCTTTAGGCAATCCATGAAAACTCATCTCTTCAGGGAAGCTTATCATGCCTCCAACTAATCTTTTATAGCTTCCATCAGTTTATCCTACAGAGTTAGAATCTTTTATACCACTTGCCCCACCCTATTAGAATGTAAGCTCTTATGAGCAGGGCCCTCTTAACCCTCTTGTATTTTATTGTATTGTAACTGTACTGTCTCCCTTTTTATAATGTAGGATGTAAATCCTGTATAAAAATAATAATAACTCTCTATGGCAGGGATCTCTAAACGATTGCCCTCCAGCTCTTGCGGAACTACATGTACCACGAGGCATTGTAAAACTCTGACATTCCCAGACATGACTAGGCATGATGGGAATTGTAGTTCCTGAACAACTGGAGGGCCATAGTTTGGAGACCCCTGCTCTATGGCAAGGTCTGTAGTTGTACCTCATCCACATGGTCTGTACCTCATTTTTTCTATTTATGTTATAAATGGAGTTGCAAAATATCCTTAAATGAATATCAAAATCTTTTAGCCCTCTCATCTTACCATAGGAATTGGCTCAGACCTTGCTGGAACTCTTTGAACTTTTCATCAAAATATGTTTTTCAAAACACCATTCCCCAAAATAGAACCTTTAATTAAATGCATTCCATTGCATTAGTTTAGGCCTAAAAAATATATTTTTCTCTTCATGCTAAATTCCCCATTATTATTTTTTTATTTACAACCTCCAAATTTTTTGCAATTATATTATTGGATCACATAAAAATTAATAAAAATAAAAAATAAAAAGCTGGACTTTATTACAAGTTAAAACAAACACGGCGGTTAAAGCCACATGATCTTACAGGAAGATTGTTGGAGATTAAATATTTGTCTAAAAGGAAGGAATTTTGACACGGAGAAGCACCAGACGGAGATGAAAAAAAGAAAAGGTTTAGAAAAAAAAAGGAAGAAGTATTATCTTCTCTTTGGAATAATGAGCTTCAGATAGGAAAGGAGGAAGTTGGTCATACTGCCCAAGTTACAGAGATCTTGTCGCACCAGTCTGGTGTGATAAACCACGGCAGGGACGAGTTAGCTGTCGCCAGTCTCTAAAACGTGCACTTTTGAACTGTGTAGTTGAGTCTGGCCATAGGAACCCACGGGAAGATGGAATAACTAGGCCTTTGATGTTGCTGGGGTGTAAATAGAAAAGGAGGGGGGGATAAGCGTTCACAGTGCTCCACTGTCTTCTGTACTACATCAGCTTGCAACACTGACCCAGCAAATGAAAAAAAAAATCAAAAAACCTTGATAGAGACGACACAGGAGTGGATGAGAGACTGGAGAAAATTGGTTAAAATTACAGCATTCAGGTTTTTGTTGACACTATATCAAAGGTGAATTCAACCTTTTTGATATCTGACGTCTGCGCCATGGAAAAAAGGGCCTTTGATACAAAGGCAACATTATGTAGCCAGTCCTCTGTAATAAGGATTATTTTAGAACTCAAAACACTGTGTGGCCTTTGGAAGACCTGCAAGACCAGTAACATTTGTACAACTTTGTTTCATCTCTACAACTAAAAAGAAATACGGGAACATTGATGTGTGCTGACGTTATTTATTAAGAAAATATTCCAGGCACTTTGTAGGTAGGCAAGCATGAATGTATACATTTAACTGTATAGATTTCCATAATGAACTAAAAGGGATCCCTAATGGGTTTTCATACTTTTTTACATGTCAAACATATCATCTTAACTCTTTCATAACTGGGGGTTATTAAAGCCTAGATGCTTAGACTATGTTTATGTAGCCAGGAGTCCAGAAATAGTCCTCTGGCATACAGACAATTGTGCCCATTGCCTAACATGGAGGATTCCCTCTAGTGTTCGTTTGTGGAACAAAACTGTGATTGCAATGAGGATGAAGCATTGTGGGATGTGTAGTGTGGTGAGAAGAAACAGTCAGCAGACTCTGGTATGAAGGACTCCATTTCCCATCAGGCTGTGCTGCATTGGAGGCTTCTGGGAGGTGCAATGCTTTGTGGGAAGAACTTATTCAAGTGGGAGGAGGAGCCGGGAGCAGTCTCTTGGGACATCGTGATCAATCAGTGGAGAACCATGTGTGCCTCTGTAACCAGAGCTAGGCGCTCGGCCTACTTACAGCGTTCCAGCCGACTGAATTCTCTGCAAGTGACCCGGCTAGCTGCAGCACCCCAGCAATACAGTGAGTGACCAGCGGAACCAGCATATCCTCATCTGAGTCTGGATTGAAGCAGCAGCAACCACCGCAGCAGTCGCATCTGTCGATCCAGGAAAACTGCAAGGAGTGCAGTGGAAGCTGTTTACCTCCTAGGAGCAAGAAGCCAGTATGAACTAATGGTCCCAGCATTACCATCATCCTCCTCTGGGTGGCCGGATTTTTTGTCTACATTCAGTCCTTTGGTTTTGGTGAGTGGGCTCAAGCCCACCTATTAGAGTACTTATACTGTTTATTCAGCAGCCTTTTAATACATCAGGATTACAGTCAATATACACTGGATTGCCATTTGTGACCAGTTTATTCAAGAAGTCAGTGATCATTGAAAGGCTATTTAGCTTAGTGGAATTTAACCTCTTCTGTGCCCCATCTCAAGGATTGGAAGGACACAGTGTTTTCAGGTACCTAACTTTAATAGCCGGCAGAAGATTGATTGAACTCTAGAAGACAGGATTACTGCAAATATATCTACTCATCCTCTCCCCAGTCATATACTCAGGGCTATTTGCTTGGTATTACCTCATCTCCTAAGAACTCTCCAAGTTAGAACAGGAGAATTTAAATAGAAATTCATAGTTATCTAGTGTGATTATACAGCACTAATTTAACTCCTATCTGGTTATATTTCATAGGTGTATTTTTTAGAACATTATCACTTGAGTTACAATCCATCGAGTGGTACCAATTTACCCTTCGGGTCATCTATTTTTGTATAAGGTTTTACCTTATTATTTTTTTTTCCTGATTTTCAGTAAATATTACTAAATCGCCTTTTTCTCAGTGAGCCCTTGGGTATTGTTTAAACTCAACTGGAGGAATTATATTTTGCAACTATTATTGTTATTGGAGAATACAGGGAGTGGTGGAAGTTACCAAATTAACTGCTTCTTTTATTCACCAGAATTATGAGGTTAACTTGTGGATGTGAAGATTTGTAATATTGATGTCAACAATTTCTGTTAATCAATAATTCTTAGAGGTGTGGCCTATATTTTGTTGTTCAAAGGTTATCAGTTCTTGCAGAAATAAGAGTTAAAGTGGTGTTCCAGTCGTTTTTTAGTTTATCAAAAGTCAGCAGCTGCAAAAAGTGTAGCTGCTGACTTTTAATAAACAGTAACTTACCTGTCTCCCGGTCCAGTGATGGCTGCGCCCAAAGCCTCGCTCGTCTCCCCCTCCTCCCTGCGGAGCCATCATTGCAAGTGTGGACACCGGCCGTGGCTTCACGGCTGGGCACGCACTGCGCATGCACGAGTCACTTTGCGCATTCCTAGTGGCCTCGTATGGTGGACCGTGCAATCTGTGGGATATAATGTGGTGGTATCCTTTTGCATTCCTAGTGGCCAGGCAATCTTCTGGGATCTGTGACGTGTCCCAGAAGATTGCCAGGAGGGAGGGGCCGCCTAGGGGGAGAGGAGGAGTCGCCTAGGTGTCCCGAAGCGGAAGGAGGAAGAGGGACAGGAAGTCCCGCTAAAAATCGAGTTCACCCCCCCCCCCCCAAAAAAAATACATACGCTTTACGTAAACATTTCTAACTCTAACTATGGTGTGGTCTTCATTACTGAAAGAGTGTACTTCTCAATGGAACATTGCAATATGAGTGAACCCAGAATGTCAGGGGTGGTGGACAACTCTCAGAATGGGGAGATCCAAGGGGATATTGATTCTTCAAATAACCCTCAAGAGGGCAGCGCTACACTAACAGTATTATTATGATATACATAACTCTGTCTAATTTGCTTACCTAAACATTTGTTTACATTTTATTTTTTAAGAATTTATAAGCCTTTTGCTTGGTATACTGTTTTAATAAATTCCTAGCTCATGTTTATAATAGAAGGTGACAATTGTTAAAAAAAAATGCATTTTACACTTAACCGCTTGTAAACAATTTTTAACCTTGTGTTACTGTAATTGCACTGTACCACCTGCTGCCTGTGTTCCTGTGCCTCTCACAGGTGCTTGCTCCTAATTCTATTGTGGAATATAGGTTACATTTGAATTCCGGGATAGCCCTAATTCTTAAAACTGTCCCCTCCCCCCTCCTAACATCTATGCTTACTAACCACCTGTGTAAGAAAGATATAGTGTATATACTTACCTATTTTCAGCCCGCTCCAGTCCTGTCGCATATTCCTTTCCCCTGTTTCAGCCAGAGGGGATGCAGGGAGAGGCAGGGGCACTGACAACGGATAAGCCTATGGGTGAAATTACCACTCCACACTTTACTAGCCATTGATGGAGCTCTCTCTCCTCTCCAGTGCAGCCATAGCTGGCTGACACAGGAGATCACGTGACCAAGCCAGGGGGATCTGAAAATAGGTAGGTATGCACACTATCATAGTGAATGCATTAAGGTACAAAAAAACTTCTACATTTACAACTACTTTAATGTTGATAATATTATTGGTATTTTGGAAAAATGTTTTTATTATATTTTTCTGTACAAATGTAGAAACGTAAAAATGGTCATTCAATGTACAGTACTAGGTTACTGAATATATATATATGTATTTATATATATCACTTGAAGGATCTAAAGTGGTTGTTTTATTTATAATAAGAACTAAAACATTTTTGGAGGTGCCACGTAGTGAGTCTATGCAAATACTAGTTCTCAGGAAGTCAGTAGTGGTATATTATCCTCCAGTAGCACACTACAGAAAGTCACAGTTCACATTCCTTAGCCAAGTATCCAGGAGGAGGCTACCAAAGTTATGGGTACTACAGGTTCACCTGCTGTTGGTACGGTGGTTCCCAGAGCTGAAGGGCACAGTTCCAGTGGCCACCAGTGTGTATTTCCCAGCTGCCAGCAGATCCCAGTAATTAAGCTCCACCTGATGCTGGCTGCTGAGACGGTATTTAATCCCTCTCTTGATTTGCTTCAGGGCTAGTTCACACCAGTGCTTGCAGTTCCAGTTCCAGAAAAAAAAGTAGAACATGTTGCATTTTTCCTACACAGAACAGTACTGAAAAGCGGTACAATGGATCAAAAATGCACCAGAAAGCAAATGCACGCATCAAAAACACATCAAAAATGCACCAGACCCCTGTACCTTGCATCCAGGCCCCTGTATCCTGTTACCCCATCCCTGCTCCCCTAGTTCCCAGTCCCAGTCATGCCCTTTTTTGTCAGCTTCCCTCCATTTGTATATAGTGTAATATAGTTATGGTGTTGGTTTGGTTTTGCTTCATGGTCATGTTTATTTTTCACTTTTATTATACTTATGGTTTGTTGGTGTTGGATAAGTGTTATATGTATTAATAAACTTTATTTTAATCATACTTAGTCTGATTCCAGATTCCTAAGTACAGCTACACTGAACTGGTCATTCCTGCTGCCACTGGATACCTGCATTCGGTGTCCCTTATACCAATCTTCAGATGTGGTGACTACATTGGGTTTTCTTTTCAGGCCAAAAACATTTTCTATAAGTACATAAAATACCTTACCGGAGTTCCAGTGTGCCTGTAGGTGGAGGTGCAGCATGGTGTGGCATAAACAACTCACACAGCCAGTTACAATAGAAGACTTATATTGAAGTAAGGCAGCAACAATTTCCCAATAACCCGGTGCGACAGCTACCCAGCTGGGCACACTCACAATTTCCAGTAACGTGAAGAAGTAGGCTCCAGCTGAACCGATAGCATCCATTGAGAGGGAACAGAATAATGCCTGGCCATCTCATTCCCAGTCAGGAAGGTATCCAAAAAGTTGCGACCCTACGCTTTCCCTCCTAGTCAGGAAACTTTCCCAACTGCTAGTACTGTTCCTAACAGACGGGGTACCTTTCCCTTCTCTACCCACTTGCATAGAGTGCGCCAAACCCAGGGTCTTAAATAGACTCTGGCACATCTAAGATGGCCACCAGAGTCACATGGACGGCCAGCATCCAATCAGATCGCTGCCCCTGTGACTCAGGAAACCATATAGGCCAACATGCCTAAAACCTTTTTTAAAAGCAATTCAAACAGTGGTATCATTTTTTTCCCAGCTATCTTCAGTGTACTTCAAAAAGCACTCCCCCTCCATGTAATAAAGGTGAGGAGAGAAGGAGGTGTTTTATAGACATGGATACAGTGCAGTAAGTGTGCATTGCCAAGCTAAAACAGGAAGTGTTTTATTGGCAGGATCGCCAGGTCAAAATAAAGGGAAAAAAATCATATCTAAGGGCTGGTTAAAAAAAAAATGTTGATTTTGGGTTTGAATACACTTTAAAACATGGACTACTGTTGGAGCCTATAGCGACATAAACATACATGGATCACCGCTTTTGAGCATTATGTTGGGGTCCAAATTCTCTTTGCATCAGAACCCTTTACAATGTGTGTCTCTGACCTTCTAAGATAATACTGTGACCCAAATATGTGCCTGCGTGACTTTTCATCAGACGTGAGATACTTTCATTTCAAGGAATTAACCAAATTTCATAACATCTTAGTAGAAATTTATTTTGCTTGCAAAAAGTATGTTGGGTTGATGACATTTCATCACTCTTGATTCACAGCTCTCAATAAAAGCTTTAATGGACTTCATTCTTGTGGTTTAATGTATGTAAACGTTGCCTAATCCCGGGCTCCATTTATTTATTGTGCTTTGTTTAAAATCCCACTAAAATATGGATAGGCCTGTTTTATGAAGAAAAGGAGAATAGGAGAAAACAGTGCTAACTGCTAAAGTATTTTAAGAGATTTAAAGGAACTTGCCTAGTTTATAGGAAGTCTAGGTAGATTTTTAACTAGGCAATTATTTGCTAGCACAAGCTTCCTTGGTGGGTGGCCATAAGCCATTGGGAAGATGGGATTGTCTCATTAGGGCCTCACAAAACCTGAAGGGAATTTCCTGGGGAAAAGTTTTGTTTGTGAATCATGTTATGGCACATAATATTTATTTTTATTTTATTTATTTTTAGTACTTATATAGCGCCGTCAATTTACGCAGCGCTTTACATATACATTGTACATTCACATCAGTCCCTACCCTCAAGGAGCTTACAATCTAAGGTCCCTAACTCACATTCATGCATATAATACTAGGGCCAATTTTAGACAGGATCTAATCAACCTACCAGCATGTCTTTGGAGTGTGGGAGGAAACCGGAGTACCCGGAGTAAACCCACGCAGGCACAGGGAGAACATGCAAACTCCAGGCAGGTAGTGTCGTGGTCGGGATTCGAACCTGCGACCCTTTTGCTGCTAGGCGAAAGTGCTATACACTACACAAGCTCCTGTATACAAAATGAATGGCAACACTAAACTTCACAGAAGTATACTTAATTGTAAACTATAGCAAAAACACCAATTCATGTGGGTATGTGTCCATT